>JAZHYW010052699.1:0-38170 GCA_037355805.1 Ixodes ricinus
AAAAAACAATTCGCGGACGCTCGTCGAGGACGCGAGGTCGGGGCCGTTCGGCACGAACCGTTGCTGGTTTTCGGTGGACCGTTCGCAGCACCTCCATTTTCCTCGGTGTGCATTGCTCGAACCCAGACCTGCACTGTGCTTCCTGATGTCAGGACTGCTTCGACTTAGAGGTATCCCTCATTGAATTGGCATTGAATAGCAACGCGCAGCCGGTGGCGGCCGTAGTGACTTTCTTGGCAAAAGTCGCCCTCGGTTCGTCCCAGATGTACACTTCGCTCAGAAGAGTCTCCAGTCGAACATGCCTGTCGAATTTGTTCCGGAGACTTGTTCTCGGCAATCAAAGGTGGCCGGACAGCTGATGCAGGCGGAAGTAGCCTCCTGATCTCCTGCCGGACACCGCCGTGGATGATGTCGCGGACGTCTCGGAGGCTCGCGTCGAAGTTGCAGCTGGACGACTCGAGTGTCGAGACGCTGGGGAGTTGTTGATATTGACAGGCTCGGGCCTGCGGTGTACATTCAGTGTTTGAAGCCCCTGTGATATGAATCCGGGCGTAGCCCGAAGGGGCCCACTCTCCCGAAATCTTCCATTTTGCTGGGACATTCTCTCCCGCCTCCCCCTCACACAGCATTTGGTCGCGGGCGCGCCCCCCCCTCCCGAAAACAAAATCCTGGCTTCGTGACCCCTAGTATGAACCCTTCGACTGTTGTCATGGGGTTGCGGACAAGGCTGCCGAAGGTATTGTCGTCACATGAGAAGACATTGGGCTCCTAGCTTCGTGTCTTATGTAGCATCAGGGTTGGCGTGGATGCTAGGATCAGGCGCAAAACATCCTCCACGTAGAAGGCGGTGACGCGCCTCGTTGGGGCCGTGTCCTCGACAAAATCCTCAACAGGAATTCGGCTTTCTTTTTGCCAATGTTGGCTGGATGAGACGTACCTTGC
Organism: Ixodes ricinus; assembly: GCA_037355805.1. Taxonomy (NCBI): domain Eukaryota; kingdom Metazoa; phylum Arthropoda; class Arachnida; order Ixodida; family Ixodidae; genus Ixodes; species Ixodes ricinus. The sequence continues at coordinate 943 of JAZHYW010052699.1, forward strand.
AGCTCGATCTGCAAACTTCCACGACGCCATGCTGAGGATCCGTTGGATCTTAAAACCAGGGCCTGGCGGTTTCTTCCACGAGAGGTAGAAGTCATAGGTGCTGCAGGAGCCGGTGGTCGTCTACCCACTGTGGTGGGCGATTGAGTCAGGTTGTTCGACTCAGCCCTCGAAGTCTCTCATACACATTGCGTGAAAGGGCATCGGAGTCTGTGGTGCGGCGGGCATGGTGACGATGGTGAGGGCGTGATGCGGTTTGCTGCTACAGGTATGTCATTGTTAGCTTAGTCAGCTTCGATTTCTCTGGCAAAAGACCAATTATGGTGGTTCTTGCTGGTAGCAGCAACTGGTTCGGATTTCAGGTTCTTCGTGGTGTATTTCGAGGTTTGTCCGTGTGGTACTCGCTCGTCTTGCGTGATTTTTCTGCCGGGCTCGGGATAGAACTTGGTTCATGGCTCGCCGGGGGTTTAACACGCAGGATAATCCGCCACCCGTGTCTTGTTTTCGGGCAACTCGGCTGAGGAGCCGCCAGGGTCCATGCAGAGTGAAGGGCTATGGGTAAAGTGCGAAGCACCTCCACCAGAACATACGATGGCAGCTGAGCATGACCCGGAGCTTTCCAGAATACTAAATATTGATAGAAAATAGGACTGGAGCAAGCATCCGTGACAATATAACAAAAAAGACAGAAGAGAGTCTATCCTGACCACTATAGAAGGTGCTTTGCCTTAGTGGCATTCTGTCCGAATAAATCGTCGCCTTCGGGGTTTGGCGACTGCCATGGACGAGCTGAACTGAAATGGATGTGGGACCACTTTTTCTGGTAATGAGCCGCTGCACGCTGTGGTCGCAAAGCGGCGTGAACGGGTGGACTGGGTAGGTAACACGGGCGACGAAATTTCCATACAGCTTGCAATTCGGGTAAAGAGTGTTGATGAAACTCTTTTGTCGACGAAACGTGCAACAGACCAGCGGAATCCATACCAACTGCAACATCTGTGCTCCGTGAAAGTGCCCGTCTACGCTGAAACAATTTAGGAAGCAGCCCAGTATCATTTAGCACGGCAAGGGATATACGAGCTCCAAGGCGGCTCTCCCGGTGCACACGCACAACCAAAGTGAGCCTTCGGTCATTTGAACGAAGCGGCACCACGATTGCACACTGCCAAGCACGACTCACGCAATTTCCGTCGTTTAACCGTGTATACAAATAAATTGCACACGCTTCACTGCAGACCTCGAAGATTCCGATGGTCGACGAGAGCACAGAAACGTCGCCTTAAAAGTTATCCTAGCGGTGTCCGAATCCAATCCGAGGTCCGAGCAACGTAAGACAATTGTCTCTTTCGTGGCAATATCCCCATTCGTCTCCAGCGAAATGCTCAAAGTTCCTTTGTATTTTCACGTTATACCTATGTTGAACACCACGCTGGACTTTGAAGTCGCTTTCGACCGGCCTCCTACGACGTCTTCCGCGTCTGAAATCAACTCGCCGAGACGAACGACAACGAACAAAGCATCCGACAAGCTCCGGCCAATGCTCCGGCCCAGCTGGGGCCCAGGCCCCGCGGCCTGGGCGCTGCGCATCTTTCATGTGACGTCACGTATTTGGTTTGGTCACGCGACGAGTGGTCAAATTTGCGTACAATGGCAGCGTCCTTATGGGGGCCAGTTTCGAGTGCAGACCGGAACCACGGTTTATCGCTCTAAGCTCCTCTTACCTCGTTATTTCGATCCCACAATCACGTCATCAGGCCTTGCGAATGCAAGACTGAAAGAATTAGTACACTTTTATACGCGCCATTTCACCGTTACCAGGAAGCTTCTGGAATCAGTGGCGGCCTGTGCTAGTATTCTGGGCCACACTAGGACAAGCACGTCTCTGCAGAGGAGTGATGAACATTCCAACTCGATAACGTTTCGTTACCCCCGCCTCCCTTTAATGTGCCGCAATCTTCCGTGCGAGCAGGATGACATGGACCCCGCTCTCTTTAATACCCTAGTTACACTAGCGTTTTTAACTCTCATTAAGCCAGCGACAGTTGACTCACTCATGACCGGCCGGAGTTACACGACTGCACCAACTGTCATTGAAACGCTAACGATAATCAAAAGGAGGCAGAAACACTTGTTGAAAAGGACGAGTTAGAGGTGAATTCTGGCATAATTTCACCCCTCCCCTTGAATCGGAATATCACGTTTGCTTACCGCGAATATGTAACTAAACGCGAGAAAACAAAAACAAAATCCACCGACCAGTCGTAACGTCATACTAGATCTTTGGCCCGCCAATCGCGTGTCGCGCGTGTGGGCAGTGCGTGCATTTGCAAGTTCGCCAGGTATATTCCCCGCATGGACACCAGTCGTGACGTCGCTTTCTGACCTTTTTGAAAATAGCAAGAGTGCGCGTGCATAGCTTTGACAGGCGCTGATAATGCGCGAGAGCGTAGATTCCGAAGACTCATATGGCGTCAAGCCCCGAGAAGGAGGGTCTTCAGCGGTACTTTAACAATTAATTTCTGCAACCTCCGTGCACCAAAATAAAAAAAAATAATCTGATATTCGTGATACTGGAGGCCAAATAAAGACGATTAACTTCAACAGAGCTGGCCTACCTCAGTTATACCCTATTTCAACTTATGATGTACCGCAGGAAAGGCTACAAGCGCGAGCTCCTTGCTCTGGGACCGGGTTGGCCAGGAATGCTCAAAAACGTATTTAGAAATACAATTACTGGGATACATTAAAATAGTAGCTAAAATACTGATTCTGAAATATATCTTTAAAAATGTATCGCGATACGTATCGGGAATACATTTTAAATAGAGGCAAAAAGTCTTTGGAAATACAAATACAGGAATACATTTTAGGAAGGGCAGAAATGTGCTTGTCGTGTCTTGGTTTGTATTGCTGTTTACATATATGTGTGATACAGAATCTATTTTATATCACAGTGCATTCATTTTGATTATGGTTTGTACAAGACTCAGTCATTTGAGTTCACCCCGGTAGAAGCTTCGCTATTCTAAGCACTGTTCCAAGCATTCACTGTTATTTTCCGGGCTGACACCGATTGTTTATGTACTTTTTTGTGATAATTTCATTGACTGTCGCGATCTAGAGCCCCGAAAGTGTTGTTCCAGGTACCTTTATTGCGCTTAGTGGTTTCATCTTAGAACTTTTATAAGATGTCTAGTCATGCCATTGATTTTTATGCCAATTTTGTTTGTGACAGCCACAATAAAACATTGTCATTTACTTTCAGAACTAGGCCGTCTTCATCTATTATAAGGCCCACCCTTAAAGCATGTACTATCACACCCACAAAGGGCCATAGTACCTTTTTTTTTAGGAAGTAAATGTGATTCTATCAAGTGTACATTTAAGCTGTAATAAGGTGGTGAACTGGGCCAGTTGGTTGCTGTCATACATGATGGGGAAAACAGCTCGGAAAGAGCGGACTACGCATAACAAACACGACAGGACAGCACTGTCCTGTTGTGCTTGTTCTTCGTAGTCCGCGTATTTTCAGCTGTTTTCCTCATCGTGTACATTTAACCCCAAAGTGGATCATAGTTCCCTCCAAAAGAAGGTAAAAACAGCGCACCTCAATTATGTCATCTTACCTCTCCAAAAGGGTTGAAATTAACCCCTAAAGGACGTAAAGGCTGACCCTGAAAGGATGCACTTTGAACACCAAAAGGAACTAAGGTTACTTCCAAAAGGAGGCAATGTTGCACCCTAACCCAGAGGGTAAGTTTCCACCCTCGTTGCAGGCGGTAACGTTACCTCCAAAGGGGTTGCCCTCTGTGCAAGTCGGTTACCCCTTGAGGAGGGTACTACAGTACCCTTTTTTTAAGAGTGCACCTCCTCCGCGCTCACTGCCTACCTCCGTAAATACATGGCAAAAGAACGACAAGCAGACGCTACAAATCTGACACCCACCGCCTCCGCGCTCACTTTCTACTCCGTAAATACAAGGCAAAAAGAAAGACAAGCAGACGCTTCTAATCCGACACCCACCGCCTCCGCGCTCACTGCCTATTACGTACGGCTCACCATATTAGCGCCTCTACTAGAACCTACCAGAAAAAAAAATCACGTGGAGGACCGACTCGTCCCGAGATACATACCGTTTCCGGGAAAATGTAGAGGGTAGGGGGACAGGCGGCTTCAGAAGAGGTTGCCATGCGGAGGATAGGCTCGTGACGTCATGCCATCCCCTGTCTGCATTCCTCCGACGACTTGCGCCCCTAGCGGCAGGCATACATTAAGTTAGCCCCTGCAAAACGCTCTCCTTCCTTCCACCTTCTACCGTGGCGCACCCTCTCTTCTTTACTCTCCTCTCTTCTTCCTCCTCTCTCCCTTGCTCCTCGAGCGCATTTCAATGGCCAAGGCTACGGCTGCGTGAGCCTGGCCAAATCGCCGAGTCACCGACACTTCAGTTTTGCACGGATCGCAATTGTGACTGCGCGCGGCTGTCATACATGGTTTCGGATCGGAACTCGTCATCGCTGCTGCTTCATCTAGATTACTCTAAGACGCCACATCTTCACAAGGCATGCTTGACGTTTGGCTAGTGAGAAAGATGCTATGCTAAACGCCGAATTGATTCTGCATCAGCTTCGTTTCAAGGTTCTGAACCGAATGTTCTTTACATGCAGCTTACTTTTGAGTCCGAGTTGAGGTTCCAAAGGCAAATGTCTGCCCTCGTGGACGTCGTGATCAATGCAGTCAACATCTTTTCAAACATGCACGGAAAACGCGGTACCTTCTCTGACATTGAGCGACACCTGCAGCCAGTTAGAGCGAAGTACCTCTTGATCAGCTAGGTACGGAAGGTTTCAAGACTCATGTTCGTGCATTGTCTTGTGTAAGATTTCCGATAACAAGTTCAATACTTCTAATGTAGATGAGTTATACCTAAGTAACAATAGAATGCCTTAGGTTGGCAAAAAAGTGAGATTGAAGTATTTATTACACACAGGAAGACAATGTCCCCTTGTAGTTCTTTTAACCAGCGACAGAATACAAATTTTGTCAGACCAATATTGATAAACATTCAACAAAACAACGATATATAAATTTCCCTAGCTTGGTGAGTTCATTTCTTTTTGAGTAAAGCTATACGCATTACGTCGTGCACCTTGACCGGAAATAGCTATACGCACGACACGAAGCTCGTTTTAAACGATGTTAACAACGAGTTTCTGAGGCGGTGGCGTAGCATAGTGGTGAGGTGTCTACTTCATACGCATAGGATTATGGTTCGATCCCCAGTAAGGGCTTTTTTTAGAACATTTTTTTTGTGTCAGGCATTTGGCGATATTTAGGATATTTCTTTTTTACGTTTTACACTGAAAACAAAAATGCCGACAAAACTTCGCAGATCAAAATGGTTTAAGACTCCCTTTCCGGAGGTGCAATCGAGGACAGGGGGCTTGGGTTGCCGGCTGGACACCGCGAAGCGGCGTGTACGTATTAAGTTTTGTAATTAGCAGCCGCACACTGTCGCCGCGAAGAGGCGTGAACGTAGGCGAGGGCGGGGAGGGTTAACGCGCTCACCAGTGATACGTAGGCGAGGGGGGGAGGGTTAACGCGCCGTCCGAAAAGGTGACCCAATTGGCATGAGCTCTTCATGTAGTACGCATAGCCATTTCCGGTCGAGGTACACGACGTAGTGCGTACAGCTTCACTCTTTCGTTTTGGTCTGTGCATTCCGCAGGCAGAGGTGCCAGACAAACCCACTTTGTCTGCCCCTCACATATACGCAACAGCTGAGAAGATTGTGATTTACGGCGGAAAGCGAAGAGAATTTGTTCCACTGAGTGTTTCACTCAGTGGAACAACTTCTCCTGGTTGTTCCACTGGAGAGAGCCGCTCGCCATGTGCCTTGCCATCTATTACATTAAGAATATCCACTATCCTCTCCAACTTTTGCAGCCGTTGATACTGCTCCAAAAACTGCTATTGCCCAAGGACATGCCATCTATTACATTAAGAACATCCACTACCCTCTCGCACTTTTGCAGCCGTTGATACTGCTCCAAAAACTGCTATTGCCCAAGGACATTGCTCCCCGAGCGTCAATGACGGGAAAACTGAATAGCATTGCTGGTTAACGTGGGACAACGAAGATCGGTGAGACCTATGTCGAACATTAGCTTGAATAAAAAGTTCATTCATTTTGGAATATCGTCGTGGACAGGGTGTCTAATTGTTTTGTAGTGTGAGCTGCACTTGCCGAGGTTGAGCAGTTTCGCGTGGCTCTCATAATGAGCCCCGCTCCGTGCTCCGCAAGCGCGAGGAGCATGACGTCTCACGGCGCACAGCTGGCGGGGCGGAGCCGCCGTCGCCGCGGGCTCCGCCACCACCGCGCGCACCTCGCCGGTCTGCGCAAGCGCGAGGAGCAGTGACGTCACACGGCGCACAGCTGGCGTGCCGGAGCCGCGACCGCCGCGGGCTCCGCGCCACCGCGCGCGCCTCGCCGGTCTTCGCATTTAAGACGTCATAGCCGCGGCAGACGCACTGGCGCCGCCGCGTGCCCAGCTGTGTGCTTCCGTTGCTCAGTAGCCAAGTCTGACGCTGCATCGGAGCTGCTTGATAGCGCCTCTCATTTCGTACGCATTGGCTCACGCAACGTATATCCAGGTATAGCCGAGCTAAGCCACCGCAATTTTTTTATTACTCTAAGGCTTTGACAATAAAGATAGTAGTTTTCAACATTTGTTACATTGTTTAAGCTGCCCAAGCGCATTCTTTTATGTGGACGTTCATATTCGCCAATCCGCGAGCCTATGTAAGCATAAAAATGACAATGGTCACAAATAGTATTGACTATAGTCAACTTTAAATGAGGGCTGATATTAGGGAGAGGAACGTGCATCGTGCTTACATTTGTTATAAAAGTTATATTCAAGGAGGATGACGAATCGGCAAAGATGTCTCGCTGGAAAGTATACTTAAGTAGGTACTATATACAAAGTGTATATCTTATTCTTTACGGTGTTTTTTAAGAAAACGAGGTATTGCTGCGTGGATGCAGTCATTGCTGAATTTTTGTGGGGCTTAGCGGACATTAGATGAGGGGATAAACGTTACATTTTTTGACTAATTAATCCAAATGTGTTGATTACCTTTTAAATTAGTGGCCCTATTGGCCTTGTCGCAATTGCAATCTAACGGGGCAAATTATTATAGCCTGACTCAATTCAGACAGTTCGCAAAAAAAGAAAAAAAAACTTTGAGATATTTTACTCTTAAAAGACTGCCTTCCTTGCTTGATTCAAAACCGCCCTCAGAAAGGCGCGCCTCATTATGGTGCGTAGAAGCGTGACGCAGTTGTATCGGTTCTACTCGTAGCTATCTTGACGGCGTGCCTTTGGTGGACGTGCCGGCGTCAAACTTAAATTATAGTTACGGAGGGACATGAGTAACTACGTGACTTCACTACGGATTGTTATCAGTTTGCGGTCTTAAATCGAGCGAAGGCAAATTTTTAACACTTAATATCTCAAAGATCGTTGCCTTTTCACGAATTGCCTCAATTGGGTTAGGCAGTAACCATTACTCCCGTTATAACTAAAATTGCGACATGTCCAATTAAGTCCTTAATCAAGTGGAGCTTGGCTGTAATTTGTGCTACTTATTTGAAGCATTAGGGTAAAATGCATTGCTGGTGCAAGAAACCGTGCCACACTTCACTGTACTTATGCTTGCATTCGGGTTGACAGGTATATCATATTGTCAGTTAGCTCGTGCGCTAAATCACTCGTTACTGGGTCAAAAATCTCACAATCCTATGGTCTTTGCTAATCTTTGTTAATTATTGTAAACTTAATCCGATGCCGTTAGCCAAAATAATGACAAAGCTGACGCGACCGCTAATACACTTTTTGTCTTCCGGAGATCAATATTTTGACCATTAACCACAATATTGCTACCCCTGGTTTTACTGACCTTCCACCTTGCAACAAATATGTATGCTAGACATTTTACAAAAATTAAGCTTGAGCCAAATTCGAGACATACTGGGCTGTCGAATGGAATTCACGATAAATGCAGGTATAAAAACATAAAGTGGGTTTTCTCGTAGCGTTTCTCGTGCTGCGGGAAAAACACACTGCGCGGCGAGAGCTGGAGCGGCACTTAATTATCGCTCTGGGAACTTGAGAAAATGCTGTTAATGTTAGCTCTTGATACAGTTTTACAGCATACAGTCCCTACTTAGTATACCTAGTTGAACTTTCTGAAATACCGAGTGGTGGATTTATAAACTCAGGAGACCACAAAATAGAGAGTGTTTTCAACAGTGTCTATAAGAGCGATAACTATTTTTTCCTTGGGAACCTAGAAGAATAATCTGAGCGTGTTGAAAGTTTTCCCATGCTTATAAATCGCCCTTATCTTAATAATTCCAGGGGAACCTTTCGTTATTTTATTTTGATCGGGTAGATTTTGTTGTTATTTGGGCGTTCGCGTAACACTGCCAAGAGGTGGCGCAAGTGGGTCATATCCCGGAATCTTGGGGATGATATCTTGTCCAGATTGGAGAAATCAGGCACTTCTTTGGGCAGTTTAACTTTCCGCTCTATAAACATCGGACAACAACACAGCGCCGCGTCGGCGCTGAAAAAGATAAACGATGCGGCACTGATACTGTGCCTAGTTGGTCTAGCAGCGATGCATCGGAGCTGTATCGTCGCTCACCACTGCGGAACAGCACGTCGGTGATAAGTCATGTGCACCACTATGGAACCACGTCAGCGATAAGTCCCGTGGAGATCAGAGTCACATCAGCGCCGTTTTCCAGCGCCGATTTGCGCTTCGCTGTATGTACGAATCGGCCCTTACTTCACCACACCAACGAGAACCGAGGATTATCCCACCGTTCCGGCGTGAAAAGTGCATGGGCGTTGAACAACATCTCTTACATCGTGTGTAAAAGCATGATGGAATCTTGAAGCCGTTTCTTTTTTACACCACCAATGCCAAGGTTGACCATCTAGAATTGCGATTAATTTTCCTTTGGTCAACATCAATAGGAGCATTCGCAGACTGTCAAATTTAACGCGGCTGGTTTATGAATGCGGCGGCTTTGAGCCTCCACCATGCTGTTTACGCTCATCAAACTAATTCAAATCATTGTTCCACGTCATCTTCCTTTCTCGCCGAAGCAATAGAATAATCTGTAAATAGGGAAGATAATGTTCTAGGTCCTCTGCATTGTACGGGGTTCAGCTAGCGTATCTGAAGTGAATCCTGTACCCTCAAAACTCGGTGAGGTGTTCTCTCTACCTTGACGAAAATTTCCGCTTTCTGAGTACACCACAAGAGCAATGTCAGATTGCCAGCTTTGACGTTGGTGGTGAAGAATGCGACGGCTTCAAGCTTTTCGCATGCTTATTAAACTAGTCATCAAACTTGTCGTTCGACGCAATCATCCTTTCTCGCCGAAACGATGACGGAATCCTCAGCTCTCGGCGGAGTATGAGAATTAACAAACATCGGTGACGTGGCGCACATGACCTGAAAGCGCAATGGCATTTGCTCCTGTATGTGAAAAACATATCCGTTGTCTGAACTCATCATTAGGAGCTTCACAGTGAGAGATATATGGCGGCTTTTGGAAAGCCGGTTCTAGCATAAAGTGAAAAGGTTGACTTTCATTCCTGAAACTATGATAAATAGCTCTACTGCTTTTGTTGTGATCGGAGAGTCAAGACTTCACCACGCAGTGCGACCTGCGAGAGCAGGGGCTGTAGGACTGTTCGTCAAAAGGCAATTTGTAGGAGGCCAATTGGAAGCAGGGCAGCTAAGTTAAGGCATTTTGTCATAAGGTAAATAGTCGCGGTGACAGTTCCGCAGACTATTAAAAGAACAGTTTCCCGTTCCAATTTTACAGTGCGAAGCATATATCTCACAAATAAAAAACCTCGGCGAGGCCATATTGACACACATGTTTGTAGTCTCCTATAATAGCTTGTTGAATCGCAGTACCTTTCGCAATAGAAGCGCAGAATGCAAGTCTTCCTGGTGTACTGATGAATAACAAAGAGCTACAAAGACAACGATTTAAATGCAGAAAACAATAACTGATATTGGCGCAACGACAAGAGTATCAGTTGCGACGTGAAGAGAACAATTTAATATTTGGACTTAAGTGCTTTCTCGTGGCAGATCAACGTAAAAGTCTCGAAAAGTCCACTATGAAGGGGACTGCATGGAGTAAAGGCACCCTCGAGAAAGTATTCAAGATCCACAATTATTTTGGTACGCATGGTTTCAATGTGCTACTGGGGAATCGGGGAAGCTTTTGCCTCTAGAACGCACACTTCATTGGCATCTTCAGAACTTCAAGTTCGTGTCAGACATAATACATAAGCTGATGGATACTTTAGCATACAAGGTGAGTCAAACACACTGCTGCATTCTTATCTTGAGTATGCATCTGAAGTCGGATACACGCAGACCCGTCTCATCAAGGAGCTCGATGTTTAATTCCTTGCGGTTTGTACAATTCATTTACTGTTGAGTTGTACCGTATGAGTCACAACATTAGAAGGTGTAAGGGCTTTAGAAGTTTTTTTATGATATGTAAAAGTGACTGCTACCTGTCAGTAAAGCTACCTGCACATTTGTGAATTGTTAAGAAACATTTTGATGGTTTATGGTGTGTCTCCGTGTCATTTATCTCCTTTTTTCATTCTGTGATCTATTTTGTAATCTACTCAGAATGTGTTCTACTTGTAGTGCATACTCCTGGCGTGACGTTTTGCTTGGCTGGCGGTTTTGTGAAATAAATACAATTGTGACTTTTACCTTGGTCTCTTTAACGTCATTTGTGCTTGTCTATTTTCATGGAGATTTTTATCTCACATTCGGTTCTTTTGCATTGTTCTCCGGATGACATTTGATTTTTTTTACCTCATTCTCTTTTACAGAAATAACGTGCAATCGCTTGACTCTTAGACTTGATGTAGACTCCCTTATATACATCTACAAGTTGTTATATGTACGAATATTGACATGTTGAATAGAGAACTTTCAGGTTTTTATTGAAATTGTGTAAAAGTAAAATACGTAAGCACTCGATTAGGTGATGAAACCGAGCGCTGGTTCCCAAGTCTGCAACAGTTTTCTGGCCCTAGGACGCTGGCCAAGGAGTGTGAAAGCAGCGTAAATCGTAATTAAACCTAGATTTTCTTTTCAGTATAAACCAATAGCAGAAAAGATAAACACTGATAAAATTACGGAGTACGAAAACTAAACGAAAACAAAGTTTTCATTTCTAAAAGAGGGTTGAGATAAAATAACGAAAAAAGTATTTATCACACTCGGAAGAGCAGCGGCACCGCTTAACTCAGTAGCCCGTACCGAAAAGCCCGCGGTGTCCCAATTTTTTACAGCATGCATACAATACACACGCACAGAAATAGGTAGCGATTTTTATCGTTAATAGTACTGCAGTCAGCTTAAAAATGCTAGCTTAGCGTCAACCACATCAACGCGTCCCCGATTCGAAAAAAAAAAGTATCTCGCCTTCTGGGCCGCCTAATGTTTTTAGCGCCCGTCGGTCCAACCCTCCCGAAAGCTCGCCAGGGACACATATTAAAAAGAAGTAGTGAATCATTTGAAATCGTGGAGGATATAATTGCAATTTGGCGGTTTGATACGATGATTTAAAACGACTTGAAATTTCTGTGAAGCCGAAGGGTGGATGGGCACTCGCGAGACACTGACCGAAAATGCAACTCGGTATATGGACGATTGGGACGGTTATCCAAAGCACTTTCGGGATTCACGGTTGGACGAACAGATCTAGAGCGGCTTAGGACGGTCGGATACGAATGCGGGCTCTAAATGAGGTCATTGCCAAACTTATAGGACGAGGAAAGTCCACACGATCGGCATCCCGCCCGCTGCAGCTGACCGAGACGTCGAGACGCTTGGGAACTACCAGAGGGCGCCTCCGTCGCAAACCGGAAGTTAGAGGTGGGGTAAGGAAGGGTATTCGGAGGAAGAGGGAAGAGAATGCGCCACTTTTCCCAGATACAGGAGCTTTCCTCGGGCCTAGTCGCTGGCGACATCTCTCGGACCCGCAGCGAAGCATACGGGGCTCCGAACGAGATTCGTGAATAGAGAGAGCCAAGTGAGTGGATAACAGTTCGATCATCAGCATCTGAGAACCATCCCCTGACTTTGTATCTGCACCAGAACTGCGTCCGCAATGTTCTTAAATTATTTTATCCGCATCCGAGCCTCATCGCGGCATCTGCAAAACTTAAGACCGCATATCCGACCGGTCTCCGACTCGCAATACGCGTATAAATTTTTAAGTATAAAATCAAACACGAATGAAGAAAAAAAAAGCATTTGGATGGTAACTTGTACGTAGGCTAGGGTTTGGAGTTTTTGGTAAATTCCGATTAATCTTGAGAATTAACGCCCGAGGCGGTTTCCTCATAATCAGGGAAAACCAAAAAATTCTGAATGGGAGCGGTCCTTGAACAGGAATAACTAAAGCTTCGTGGGCAGAAAGTCTTTATCGAAAGTTTTGTTTTCTGATAAACCGGAACACGGACCCATTTCAACTGTCCATGAAGCAGTACTGCTTAATTTTTTAATTTTTTTTTCGATCCCCATCTTAGGTTGCGTTTGTTTTCGCTTGCCGGTACTGGGTCATTTTTCAAGTATTGGGATCACGCGCATGTTCCTTGGAGGTTGAGGAATTTCGTTTCAGTGTCCTCTTTTTCTTCGACATAAACCACTATAATACTCTTTTTTTTTTGTTTGACACCGAAAAACTAGAAAAAATGAACACAAAAAAACGCACACAGCACACACACGAAAACACGAAACCATGTTATAAACCGTTTGGTTATCTCTCTACAAAAAACTCTTTGAGTAGGATTACAGTCAAAGTCATTTTATCGTATTCTGTTTTATCGTATTTAGGATATAAGCGATCACCCGTCAAGAGACAGTTTGCATCGCTGGAAAGATGATCGCAATCATAGGATGGCTATGGGAGTCTGCGACACTCTGCCCAGTGGATGCGCTCAAAAGGAAGTAAATGTTAATATTGATTTATTTTGCTCTTCTAACAACTACTTAAGCAGACGCGAATTTTCTAAACATTAAAATGAACAAAGGACGGTGTGTCATTTTAATAAAATAAAGACGTAAAAAAAGCGGAGAGGAAAGGAGGTCACTCATCGCAGCGAAGTACTCGTATATACGTGGTAAGTCGCGAGTAGATTACTGGGAAAATATCACACTATTCAATGACGCCAACACCTCCAACCGCAGCGATGGAAGTGTTGCGCAATTTGCGTCAAAATGCGCCATGAACGAAAGTCTGCTACATCTTGCGCCAAAGAGTAATTATTTTGGCTAAGCATCACGCCACACCTGCGTATTTTATTATTGGTCGACTCTGATATTTAGAGAACTAGGAGGAGAGGAAAATGGTACAATTGTGTATTTCACAGCGTCTCTATACTCACCGTACAGTTTGTCTCAATTAGGCCAGAAAACAGTAGAAAGCTCGGACATAAATATATACAACCACGAACACGAACACTAAACTCACAAGTCCTCGGGACATTCGTGGCGCTTGAAGATGGACGAATGCCACGACGTCGCGCTGTGACGCTGGTTGGTTGTTCCCATTGGCTCGTAGCGTCAGCTGCGCTTTGAAATACGATGAAGTGGAGCGTAGAGATTTGCTCGTCATCCGCACTGGCCAGTTTTAATGCGCTGACGGGTGGATCGCTGACGTCGTCTAAATTTCCAATGCGGTTGACGAACATTCTCTAAGTTTCGTTTCCTCTAATTTCAAAGCGCGGTCGACAGCATGAGCTAAATGTCGCGAGTAAACATTGCATAGTAGTAGGATGGCGACTACAATGATATCTGGAACGAATTTAAGACTAGCCCGGGTAGGCTATGGATCCAGATGCGTTTGTGCAGTGTGTTCTGTATTCATTTTAAATTTTGAATAAGAATTTTGTTTAATCGAAGACAGAACCAGGGTCTCGTGCTCCTGATAAGATCACTCGATTATCATCCTGTCTGCCGCATGCCTGCCACCGACTCTGACCGTCTCTCACCAGTGTGCTCGCGTCGAGCTTCACCACGTTGCACCGGAGTGCTAGGAGCAGCGGCTGACATGAGGGAGCGCCTGAGCACGGCCTGGGTTAGCCATTGCCTCTGAAAGTATGCTCAGTGCCATAGTACAGGTGTACCTTCTTTAGTCTTATTAGTACATTAATCTCTCTAAAAAAAAGTACGGCGAGAAAGAGACGAAAAAAAAGTACAAGGGTCTCTATTTGAATAAACACGGTTGTCAAGGTTGTTCCCGTGCATATGTCGATCGAAAGAGCAGCGAACTGCGATTTTACTCTGGTTTTAACGCCGCTAAAGAGCAGTGCTACTTTTAAAGCACAGCTTTTCAAAAGATTTGTAGGTGGTTGTTTTTGCAGTTTATAACATTAGACTCATGAGTCTGGTAGGTTCATAAAGCTTGGGGGAAGCATTTTTCTTGATAGACGTGTTAACGGATACGCTGGTTTTTGCTGGCCTCTTAGAGAAATTATGCTTACAAGCTAAATATACTCCCCTTGTGAAAGTGGGAGGGGAGAGAGGCTTTATCCCAAATGAACCATTTTCTTAGTACCCATTGTAAATGGAACATACACTGACCAGAGCCTTATTTCGTAAAAAGAGGCTCAGTGTTCTTTTTGCGCCCTGTATATTCCTATGACAAAAAGTAACAAGTAATGCGGATAGGAAGTCGTCTGTTTCTAGAGCAGGGGGTTGCGATGATGTCAGAAAGCCGAGCTCTTATTGGCTGAATGAACAAGTAGGGAATAGACCTCAAGGCATCTAACCTTGAGGTCTACCACCTATGCTTCTAATCAAAGCCAATCATAACTCGGCGTCGTTCTGACGTCACCTCAAGCCTTGCGGAAGAAGCAGACGACTTGCTTTCCGCATGTGCTCCAGTATCAAATACAAACCCTCAATCATCGTAAAATATGAAGTAATTTAGCGATGCAATCACCTTTTTTATTTCTCAAGTGAACTGCTAACATATGCTGGCATCTGCTCCGAAAGCGTCAGCGGCTGCTCAAAACAATATTTTGGCCTGCTACAGAACGTCATGCCGCTTTCATCACTGCTATTGGTTTGAGTTTTGAACACGAATCCGGAACTGCGTGCTCTGAACCTCATACTTAGCAACAATTCGCCTAAATATAGTTAAAAAAATACGCACACGTGCCGGGAAATAGGGGGAGGGAGGGGGGGGATGAATCTTTTTATGTTGTCTTTTTGCTTGTACATCTTCAGGGTTTCACTGCGATTAATGCCCTTGTATTCTTTTCTTTTTCTGGGGACAGCATGTTTGGCGATAGAACACTCGAAAGCGATCTTCGGTGACAATCAGGTCTTTGCATTAAAAAAATAGGTAAAAATATTCCCCCTCCCTCGATTCATACCTGTTTTCTGAGACTAAATTGATCCCGCAAAACATTTCATGATGCACAGTATAGTACAACTCACATAATCACTCAACACTCTACAATCACACTCCTTTATGGGCCGCCTTGGAAAAAATATGAACCTGGACCCGCGGGTATCCGCCTCCGATCGGCAATCTTGCAAAATCCGATTCATTTTTATATCCATCTGCCACTTGACTGCGGATATCCGCGAGTAATCTACGGATATGCAGAGCTCCACTCATAAATCTCCTACATCAACGACTCTCACTGTAGGGCAACATCTTGCCGCCCAATCCTGTTTACGCCAACAGCAGTTTTGCAGTGAGTGTGATTACTTGGTGCAAAATGCTTGTTCGACATATCCGCAATCTCCACTATTTTTTAAGCTTAGAGCGAGGTGTATGATCCAAAAAGGCGTCTAAACTCGCTGTATCGGTTAAGCGTAATTATATGAATTTTTAAAAAGATCACCACTACCCTCATTAAGTGGCATGGAACAATTCTGACGTAGTCATTTTACTGATTATTCAGTTAAATATAAGAGGAGAAATGAATGGTGAATAGTAGTGAAAGTATGGGTGTACTTTTTAATTATTAGCAAAATCGAAAACACATCCGGTACCACGAGCCACTCGGAGCACAAATCTGACCTTTAATCAGGGCATCCAATCGGAAGGGCTTTCTGTTTCTAGCAGACATAGTGGCAAAAAGGATAGGCTTTATATCTTGCGCGTTCACTTCACCCAGTTCAGTTATGGAATGTCGCACTCTTGCCAGAGCTGCATGACGTCACTGCCTGCTGTTTTCGTCGCGATCCTCTGCTTCATTCTTTCGATCTGTTCCGGCGAAAAATAGTTCCTCCAGTCTCCCACTACGCCCTTGCGAACGAGATTGCCGGTAAGCGGCTTGTTGGTTGCTTCTTCCACCAACTCTTGGCTAAGTTGCAGCGATCCGTGAGAATTGTCCAAGGCCGGAGGGACACGAGCCACCTCTGACTCCCACTCGCCTTTAAATACCTTCTTCATGGTCGATACGCTGGACGCTTCCATAACCCGTTCCAATACATTTGGCTCACTTCGCAACCTCTCGCCGTACTCTTTACCCAGGAAATCTGCCATCTTCAGCACCCAGGACGCTGTGTCCTTCTTGAGGTCTTCGTACGTCAGGAAGAACACGTTGGGGTCGTTCCGATGTGCGTACCAGGAGAGCAGGTGGTCAAAGTAGTCGCCGCTTTCACCTGTCCCTTCCACGAACAACTCAAAGGACTGGTCGAAAGTACCATCCTCGAAGAAGAAGGCCGGCATGATCTTCATATGGTGGTAGTAGGAGACGCAGCAGTCATAAGGGTTCCTGGTGATGTAGAGGTACTTGGCCTCCCTCGAGTAAGGCAGCTTGTTGAATGGGAGGTGCGTCTTGATGACGCCCGGTCTCGACATCTGTTCGGCGCTTTGTGCTCCGTTGTATTCCAAGACGGGTGACTTGGCCCTGAATTCCTCCTTGTCTCTCGGGGGCACGCCACCGCTGAAGATGTTCCAGAGGAGGTACTGCATCCAGGTGGTACCGCATTTGGGATAGCCTCCGAGGAACACGTCATCTAGCCTCGGCTTGTAGGCGAGGGCTGAGCGGACGGTTTCGTCGCTGAAGTAGTAGCTGAAGCAGAGTCCCTCGATCTCCCTGTAGACCGGGGTTGACTTTCCCTTTGTTGGCATTCTCGTTTGCTCAAGACTGGACTGCTGCTTGCTGGAGCTATTGAAGCAAAGGACGGCATGAATGTAGCCTGGCCATTCTACACTCAGGTAAAAAATGACCACCCGATTTCAAAACAACTCTACTATATACTGCTGTTTACAAACAAGTCACCGTTTTCCCACACGATGTGTGGGCACTGTGCATGCGCAGAAACCAGACTCGCGTCAACAGAAGCGTTTGCGCATGCACCGTGCCGACAGCAGCGCCACCGCAGCGGCCTGACGTCAGAGCCGCGTGTTGGTCCATAGACGCTTTGCAGCAGCCGTGCATGGGCGCCGCCATAGCTGACCTTCCGTTTTTCTTTCCTCTAATCCGTTTACTTCACTTCATCATCAATATAGGAAGCCAGGTTATTCCCATTTTAGCCTTTTTCCCAAGCATTGGCCTTTCTGAAGGCTCCTCAACGCCCGTTTCAGCTGGCTCGGTATCTAGGGAAGACAAGAGAAGCTAGGTTAGCAATGGCGGCTGTAATCTGGCGCATGTGCCAAGCGTCTATACTTCTGACATTCATTCGTAAAGCAGCATTTCCAATTCCTTCGACGAGTGCAAGCTAGCAGTGTTTTAATAGCAGCGTTTTAATGTATTTTTTATATTTAAGAACTCATAAACATATAAAATAAATAAGCTTTTTTAGAGCGCAGCTCTTAGGCGCCCGTTTCTGGGTTGAGCGGCGTCGGCGTCGGCGTAACCGCGCGTTGCGACATGGGACGTTTCGCCGCTTAAGTTAGCGGGCAAAGTTTTCCGCTAAATTTCCTCGCTAAATTTAGAGGGGAAATGTTCGCTGAATTTAGCGGGAAATTTAGTGAAACATATTCCACTATCTCGGAGGGGAGCAAGAGAGGAAGAGGAGAGGGTACGGAGGGGAAGGAGGGGCATACTCTCCCCTCCGTACCTCACCTCCTCCTCCTCAAGAACTCCGCTCTAATTCGGCATTACAAACAAATTGTAAACGTATTTGCTTGTTCTAGAGCGCAGCTCTTAGGCGCCCGTTTCTGGTTTGATGCGGCGTCGCCGTCGGCGTAACCGCGAGGTCACGTGACTCCCGTCAGGTCAAGTGACCCCATTGAGGTTACTTGACCCCGGTGACGTCACGTGACCCCCGTGAGGTCACGAGGGTCACGTGACCTCACGGTTACGCCGATGGCGATGGCGACGCCGACGCCGCTTGGAGCGAGAAGTAGCCGGCAGGATGAGGAGGTGAGGAGGAGGTGAGGAGGAGTACACGCTCCCCTCAGTACCCTTCCATCCTCATACTCAAGAGCTGCGCTCTAATTCGGTGTTACAGGGAGTTGTAAACGGCTTTTATTTTGTTTCGCCTTCAATTCTTTTCGTTTTAGTAAATGATGTCTTCTGTTAATGTGGCCAATAGAAAACCGGAACATTCACGGCACTTTTTAAACCTGTAATCATCAGGTGTAGTGATGAACGCACGTACGTTCAAGGGCATATATGGGTGGTTTCATCTCAACTCAGGCACGCATTTGGGGTCGAATTTCGAATTCTGACGAAACAAATATATGTTTTGGGGAAAACCCTTCTGGGACCGGGGTGCAAACCGCAAGTTCGGGCGATTTTTGTTCTCTAATTATGGGCATTTGAAGCAGCCGAGACCCAAACTCACCTTGCTGTCGCCTGTCGGAGGTGCCATGTTTCACTCCTTTCAACTTTTTGTCTCTTTTTGGTAATGCAATGTAACGTTTTTCGGCCACTCTCAGAATAGCGATTATTTATGGTCAATTATTTTACTGCGATTATTTATCTTCACTTTTGTTTTAAATATTATCAAAATCTGTCCCTCTGACAATATTTGTCAAAGTTTGAGCAACTCTTCCGTGTGACCTATTTAAGATATCGTAACATATTCAGTATTTTCAGAAAGCTGAGAGTATAGTCTTTTTATGGATATCACATTTAATGTTGTTCGTGAAAGATAATGGGCACTGTATTTTTGTAAATCAATGACTTTTTTCAAAATTGTGGCGAATCGGATGTCTATTTTTTTTAAAACAAACACCTTTTATTCTTTGATTTTTTTTCTCTACCTAGCTATTGCAGTGCTTTATAAGAAAATGTAATAGAAAATGAAATATTTTGTTTGTATTGCAGCTATAAAAACTTGAAATCTCATTTTGTTCGACTGTTTTGTCTGTAAATCAACTTACTCGCAAAAATACACTAATTCCAAATTGCCGCCTCTTATTTTTTTAATAGATACATGTGAACATACTTATTCTCTGATGAATAATTTTAACGCGATTATTTATATGAAATATAGTTTAGACAATTTGCCAATATGACGTTTTTGTACGATATTTGTCAACCCTTACCAGCTCTTTCATGTGACCTATATGAGGTGTCTTAACATACTTAGTATTTTCAGAAATCTTAAAGTATACTCCTTCTAATGATAACAAATTTGATGTTGCGTGTAAAAGAGAAAGGGCAGTATTTTCTCATAAAGCAAGGACTATTTAAAAACTTTTGCGAATTGGAGGTCGATTTTCTAAAGAGCCCATTTTTATTTGGCTTATTCTTTTTCTCTAGCTACCTATTGTAGTACTTTATAAAGTAAATTAAACAAAAAAATGTCATATATTGTTTGTATGGCGGCTATAAAAGCTCACATTTTGGTTTTCGTTCACTTCTCGCCCGGTAATGCAAGTGACTCACAAAAATACGCTAACTCATATTTAACTCGTTTGAAATTTTTAGTAGCTACCTGTAAATTCTTTTAATAAAAGAAGATGCAAACGGCGAGTTATGCAAATACAGCCTCTAGGTCATAATAGCTTAAATGTTTGTTTTTTAATTGTCAAACCGCCTCTCTTCAACAATATTTCACGAAGTTCAGCAAGCTGTGCTGTGTGACCTAATCAATGTATTCTTTTATCTTTACATCACCGTAAAGCTCCAGTTAAGCTCTTCCTTTTGAGTATAGTTTGTATATTTTGCGCTAAACATATAACGCGGACCATCCGCCAGAAAAACGAATATTTAGATAAACTTGCTAGTTTGAAGTTGATTTTCTTAAAATCCCCACCATTTATTTCTTTAATTTTTTATTCACAGTTAGGTATTATAGTAGTCTGTCAGGAACGACCAACAGAAATTTTAATATATCGTTTGTATGGCCGCTGTTAGGACTCAAATCTCGTGCTTTGAGAGTTTTGAACGGGACTTCGCGTAGACGCTCAGCTTTGAGCAGAATTTTGACGTATGTAAGGTTTTCTATCTAATGTCAGTACTTACTTCAATATCTGAGCGTAAAAGCAAGTGCAACAACAATATTTATCCTAACAATATTTATTTACTTGGCACTGGGATAATTTGCAAGGTGTTTGAGCTTCGCCCTATCTATTGACTGAGAAGATACGTAACATCTAGATTCCCGGACAAACTTAAGTCAAGAAGAAAAAGTTTAAGTAACCCTGCATGAATCACTGAAAATAGAAATGAAACCTACGCCCATGACTAACAGATTTGTTGCCTTACACGCTACGAAATGCTCGTTATTTCATCAAAGAGTCCGTATGTGCGCAAAAGAAACCGCACTTCTTAAGCGTCAGATACTAAATCGTTCCTGTGCATATGCACTGCATATCATATCTGCCTGACATAATTAAATATGACAATTACATATCAAGCTCGGTATTTCAAACTCAACGCCGAAAGCACAAGGCCCCAGAGGAATTTTCTAACAATCTGCATTCTTCCTTATTGGGAAGAAGTAGGCGCTGTGCCCGCACTTGTGAAAACGGACTTCTAAGTAAATGTTTTTAAGTGCACTACTCGAAATTTCATTAACGTTTATGGTTGGATATTGAGATAACTGCTAACGATAAATAGAGAACCTTACATAGGCCAAAATTGTGCTGAGCAGAGCGCCTGCGCGAAGTCCCGTTTAAAACGCTTATAGCACGAGATTCAAGTCTTATAAGCGGCCATACAAACAATATATTACAATTCCTGTTGGTAGTTCATGATGGACTACTATATTACCTAACTGTGAATAAAAAAATAAAAAAATAAAGTGGATTTGTTTAGAAAATAGACTCCAAATTTGCTAGTTTTACGAAATATTCATTTTTAGGCACATGTCCTGTATTGTATATTAGGGCCAAAGATCCAAATTATACTCATAAGAAAGAGCTTAATTGGAGAATAATTGTGATGTAGAGATCATAAAAATATGTTCATTAGGTCACACAGCACAGCTTGCTGAACTTCGTCAAATATCGTCGCCGAGAGGCGGTTGGACAATTAAATTAAAAAAAAACATTAAGGATCTTATTACTCAGACACTTAATTAGCATGAAAAAGCATATCTCAACAGGATTCGAAAAAAGTTATATTGATGTAGCGTAAAAGTAGGGAAAAGGGACGGAGTGAAATATGGAATTCCTGATAAGCAGGAAAAAAGGTTTCCACCTTGGCCGCTTCAACGGTTTATAACTTGAGAAGAAAAAATCCGACGAACTCGCCGTGTGCGTCTTCTTTTATTATAGGAATTGCACGGGAACATGCATTTCTTTCGTAAAAATTAAAAATTCGACCCGAAATTCGTATTTGAGTTGAGATAAAACCACCCATATATATATATATATATATATATATATATATATATATATATATATATATATATATATAACTGAGAAGAAAAGAAAGCCCTTTGGTGAAAACAGCAACAACGGACGGTTTATGCTTCGACGTTTCGGCCGGAGTCCGGCCTTTGTCAGGACTTTTTTTTATATATTTATATATAGGTGACTTCATTTCAACTCAAACACGAATTTTGGGTCGAATTTTTAATTTTCTTGAAAAAAATACATGTTATCGGGTTATTCCCATAATAAAAAGAGACTCAAAAGGCAAGTTCGTTTGATTTTTTTGTTCTCAAGTTATGGACCGTTGAAGCGGCCAAGATGGAAAACTGTCGTTTTTCCAGCTTATCAGGGGTGCCATATTTCACTCCATCCTTTTTCCTTACTGTTTACGCTACATCAATATAACTTTTTGGAAACACTCTCCACAAATGCTTTTTTATGCTAATTAAGCATCTAGGTCATAACATTCTTAATGTATTTATTTTATTTGTCTAACCACCTGTCCGCGACGATATTTGACGAAGCTCAGCAAGCTGTGCTGTCAGACCTAATCAACATATTTTTATGGTCTTTACATCAACGTAAAGCTCCAATTAAGTTAATTCTTCTCTTCCACTAGTAGACGATTGGTGTAACGAATGGGAAATGCAACTGAATTTCGCGAAGACTGTTCACTTACGCATGACGAGGAAAATTAAACCTTTGAAATTCACATATCAAGTAAATAATGTTGCAGTAACCGAAGTAAGTGAATACAAATATCTTGGAGTAACCCTAACAAGCGATCTACAATGGTCAAAGCATATCCGAAAACATCGGTTCCTCGGCTTTTCGAAAATTAGGTTTCCTACGACGCAAGCTAAAAAATGCTCCAACCTCCGTTGAACTCCAAGCTTATAACTCCTTGGTAAGGTCAAAAATAGAATACGGTAATATAATCTGGGATCCAAACACGAAAAAAGATGCATCAAAACTTGAGATGGTCCAAAGGAGAGCAGTTCGTTTTATTTATGGAATGTACAAGAGCCTTGACTCCACATCCTCCTTAATGGCGGCAAACAATATCACGTCCCTGGAACAGCGTAGGAAAATTGCAAGACTGAAGTTCTTGTATCTACTTTATAACAACAAGCTGCGCGTCGACTCAAGTTTATATATAACCTCCTTATCTTCCAGAGCCACTAGGAACCACCATCAGTTTTCTCTTCAACCAATATTTGCTGGAACCAACATTTTTAAATTTTCATATTTTCCACGCACCATATCAGATTGGAACGCCCTCCCTCACAATATATTCATAGCCCCTAATTTTAATAAAGCACTTGATGATCATCCTTTTTAGGTATTACCATTGTGTTCTTGTGTTGTGAACCTTTTGAACATATGTTGTACAAACTTTTTTTCCCTGTTGATTGTTAGTTATGAGAGTGTTAATCTACTAAACAGTATGAAAGCCATGTGTAATGATGGTTTACAAGTCTTTTGTACCCCACACCTGCAAGGGCCTATTAAAAGGCCTGCAGTATGTAATAAATAAATAAATAAATAAATAAATTTCTGTTGAGTATTATTTTAATATTGTGGAATAAATATATGACGCGCTACATGTGCCTGAAAAACGGATATTTCGAATTAACTAGCAAGTTTAAAGTCGATTTTCTAAAAACACTTAACTTTTATTTCGTTTATTTTTTTTATTCAGAGTTAAGTAATATATTGGTCTATCAGGAACTACTAACAAAAATTGTAATATACTGTTTTGTATGCCTGTTAAGACTTCGAATCTCGTGCTATGAGCGTTTTGAACGAAATTCTGCTCAGCAGAGCGCCTGTCCGAAGTCCCGTTGAAACGTTCATAGCACGAGATTCGAGTCCTAATAGCGGCCATAGAAACAATATATAACAATTTCTGATGGTAGTTCCTGATAGACTGCTATATTACCAAACTCTGAATAAAAAAAAATAAAAAATAAAAGGTGGGTTTTTTTAGAAAATCGACTCCAAACTTGCTAGTTTTTTTTAAATATTCGTTTTTCAGGCACTAGTAGCGCTATATATATTTATTGCACATTATTAAAACTGTAATCAAAAGAAAGAGCTTTATTGTAGCTTTACAGTGTTGTAAAGATCATAAAAATATGATGATTAGGTCAGACAGCACAGCTTGCTGAACCTCGTTTAATACCGTCGCAGCGAGGGGGTTTCACAAATAAAAAAGATACATTAAGAATATTATGACCTGGACGCTTAAATAGCAAACAAAAACACATGTCGAGAGTGTTCCGAAAAAGTTATATTGATATAGCGTAAAAAGTGAGCAAAAAGGATGGAGTGAACTATGACACTTCGATAAGCTGGAAAAACGACCGTTTTTCCAGCTTTGGTTCTAAGATATGGGCCGTTGAATCGGCAGGGTGGACCCCGCCGATTCAACGGCCCATATCTTGAGAACCAGAAATCCGACGAATTTGCCGTTTGTGTCTTATTTTTTATAGGAATTGCCCAATAACATGTATATTTTGCAAAAACATTCGAAATTCGACCCAAAATTCGTGCCTGAGTTTTCGCCAATATTCGTGAATTTTGTAAATTTGATGTACCCTTCTTATGTAATGCCTCACATAGAGGCCCTTAAAATAATAAAATGAAAAAAAAATGAAATCACCCATATATAAAAGGTGGGTGGTTTAACTTGGATTCAGGAAACAAGGTGCAGTCGCATTTTTTATTTTGCTTCAAATATTTATATTTCATGGCGCATGTTCTAAAACGAACAATCCTTTTTTTTTATGTCCTGACACGTTGAGTTTCTGAGAAAACATTCTCAAAGATGCGGGAAAGGTCTAGGAGGGTTTGACGATTGTCATGTGTGGCATTTTTGAGTCCCTCTCAGTCTTAAAATATTCAAAGAGCTTCTATATTTTTTTATTAGTGTTATACAGGGTGTTTCACGAAAGGTAAACAAATTGGATATTACGAAAACTACGCGTCGCAACTATAAAGGCTTGCGTCGTTTTGGTCCAAGGCCGGGGGCCTTTTTAGGAAAATTATTAAAGTCCGAGATAATTATATTGTTAATTATTTCTGCGTAATTAACTTTTTAATATAAGGTTTCAGGGCTTAGTTTCAATTAGATAAATTGCTCAGCATCATAAATAAACACTAAATCAACAAATCGCAGAAAGAAAGAAGGCACGCGAACCATTTTACGGCTTTCCGAAAAACCGTATGAATACGACGGGTTTTTTAGTTGCCGTTTGTTATCGGAGCGCATCTCATCCCCGGCAGCAGTGGAGAGGTAGTGCAACCAGCCTCTGCTGCGTCGCGCGATGACAGCGCACCAGAGGTTGGTTGCACTCTCTCTCGATGGGGCGCGGTGCTGCCGGGGCTAAGATGCGCTCCGATAACAAACCGAAACTGAAAACCCGTCGAATTCGTACGGTTTTTCAGAGAGCCGTAAAATGCTTCGCGTGCCTTCTTTCGTTCTGCAATTTGTTGATTTAATGTTTATTTATGATGCTGAGCAATTTTCTAATTGAAACCATGCCCTTAAACCTAATGTTTAAAAGTTAATTACGCAGAAATAATTAACAATATAATTAGCTCGACTTTAATAATATTTCTAAAGAGGCCTTTGGCCCAGGACCAAAACGACACAAGCCTTTTGTTGGTGCAATGCGTAGTTTTCGCAATATCAAATTTGTCCTCCTATCGTGAAACACCCTGAATATGCAAATAGGTAAAATGACATTCCACGTACTGTGAATTGTTATTCGCTTCAATCTTTGTAAAATCCCCAAACATGCCTCCGCGAAAAACTGTGACCTAAACAGCGGATATTTTTTTTAAAGTCGACTATGTTTAGTATATTTTTTTAAACTATACCGCAAGTAGGGCCTTTCATTGCCACATTATAAAACATTTATGTCTGGATCATGTACGAGTACTGAGAAATAAATTATGGAACAGAGAAGGTTTTCACTTTTTGTTCACTTTCAACGCAATGTATAAAAAACTTTTTTTGTTTTGTTTTTGGCGTCGCGTTTTTTTTTTTTTTTTAGCCATCATACATTCCGCTAGATCTATATGCAATAGTTTCGAATTTTAAGCCTTTAAGTATACTAAAACAGAGCAAATACCGATGGTGAGTTTATGGAACCTCGAGGACAAACGGTTATAGCTGTATATTTTATATTTTATTATAGAAATCTAAGGGACATTTAATAAATAATCGTATAAAAGACATTGATGTTGTTAGAAGTATAAAAACAAGTTTGTACTTACAATAGTCCCAACAATCTATAAAATTGCAACCGCCGAAAGCGGGTTTTGAGACAATTTTCGCCGGTGCCATGATTCGAGATGACTCAAGCCTAAACTCTATGCTCTACATAATCTATAACTATGTTAGAAATCTGTAGATATTGAAATTCGAAAATTTTAATTTAAGGTGCGAAATTCATCTTGAAAACACAACAAAATCATTTTCATTTATTTTGTCACCCTTTATATTTTTACGCTTTATTTTACTCTGCTAAGAACTTGGTTCAGAAATCATTTATCTGGAGTTTCGCGCCTCTCCAGAAGCTAGAGAACAGTACTTTTCCACTGCGGGTTTATGACGAGTGCAATGCGTGTGTCATTTTCGATGCAGTCAGTGGTGGTGGCAACAATACTCGCATGAATAATTTAGGAGCACAACGAGGGAAATATTCACATTGAACAGCCCTCTAAACAGTTTGTAAATATAGCAATATGTATTTGTTTCTTTATTTTCTTCGCGAGACTGCCAGTCATCTTACCAGGCACTGAGCGGCCAAGTTGAGAGGAAAACTTAATCAAGGGCTAGAGATTGACGATGATAAATGAATGTGTTCTTGCTCCCATAGCATTCAGAAGACGCCGTGAAATTCCTCCCGGCCTCCCAACGAAATAGCGAGCAAGCCGCGGGCCTTGGGCTCTTTCTTTGCAAGGTTTCCCTATCCCCTTTAGTGACCTTCGCGATAAGAGCTATTGGCATCGCATCAGGAAAGAAGGGTCGGGAAGTCGTTTGCCGGCACCATCCCCAAGGAGAGAAAGAAGATACGAAAACGTTCAAAAGGCTGGACGGCCGAGAGCCTGCCGAAAGCTGCAATCCTCACTTCTCCAGATTTCGTGTCGGCGCTTTCATCAAAGCAAGGCAAGACATGAATTATCGACGCCACCACCGTGGATTTCATGAACTTTCGAGAATAAATGAAGAAGTGGGAATCCGTTGGCTCAGTGCCTGGTCTCCGTTCGTGCCAAGTTTGGTACAAGCAACAGTCAGAGGTCTCCACCGGGAAACAGTACGAAAAGCTAGAACTGCTAAGGAAATTCATCACTGAACTTAAATCTTCTGTCCGTTCTTGTCGAGCGTCGCATGTATATAGCTGTATTCGTACTACCTCAAACTGTATAACTTAAATCGCTCACTGTAAATAAATATATCGTAAACCACTCAAACAAAATTTTAGCTGCACTGTTTAGTTGATATTTATCCTACAAGAATTCAAGTTGTCATATAGCTTTATAAAAACAGTTCCGAGAACCTCTGAAATGATATGTCGTAACTGTGCCATTTTGTGTGTTATCACGCTGAAGTCGCCTGAAAGCAGAAAGCCTTTGAACTTTGGAATTAGCAAATTTTGAAAGCTCATCGTATTCTATATTTTATTTCATATTACCAAAAATTAACAAATAAATAACTCATACGTAACGCAGAACGCCCTTGACATGAGCATTGCGCGTCATTATCATGAATGTGATGCTCATGAATATATCCGACTATCTCTGATCTGCAAGCAATAATGCATTTCATAATATTCTCACTAAACGTCTCCTAGGATTATTTGAAAATAAAATAAAAATATACAGCTATGACCGTTCAGCCTCGAGGCCTCTTCATAACCCATAAATCCGCCATCGGCATTTGCTCTCATTTTAGCAATATTGAGAGGCTTAAAACTCAAAACTAGTGCCTATACATCTAACGGAATGTATGCTGGCTAAAAAAGAGCCGTAAAAAACGCAAAGCAAAAAAACAAAACAAAAAATTTAAAATTTGTTTTAACAGTGTGCCTAAATTAAAAAAAAACTGAAAACCTTTTTTATTGTATAATTTATTTCTCAATACATCTACATGATGAAGGCACAAATTGCGCCTAATCTGGAAGGCAATGACAGGTTCTGCCCGGAGTATTATTTTAAAAACAATACTAAACATTGTCGACTAAAAAAATTCGCAGTTTAGGTCGAGGTGGTTCGCGAAGGCAAGTTTGGGGATTTTTTACAAAGATTGGAACGAGGAATAATAAAAAGTGCTTTGAATGACGTTTTACCTACTTGAATATATATCAAAATATAAAAAAATATAGAAGCTATATTTTTAATACTTTGAAAATGTAGTGATTCAAAAACGCCACACACAACAAACGTCAAAACTTCGTCGTCCGTTCCCATTCTTTGAGATTTTGTTTTATCAGAACCTAAACATGTGAGTACATTAAAATAAAAAGGATTGTTTTCCTTGTAACATGCGCCACGAAATATAACAATTGGAAGCAAAATAAAAAAATACGACTGCACCTCGTTGCCTGAATCCAATATGAGACCGCCTGTATATATGTATGTCGGGTGTTTTTGCGGAGAGTTTCGAAAATCCTAAAAATTAGGGCGTTAGAAAAAAAAGAAACTGTCTGCGGGGACTAACTACCAGCCATGGCAGACGTCCGGAATTGCGAAAACATAATAATTAGACGGATAATTAATCAAAATTTGTTAATTAACTTTTTAATTAGCGACAATTGACATATGGTTCCAATTAAAAAGTTGCTGAGCGTTATCGAAAGCCACTAAATCAGTCATTTTAAGAAAGACTTTGAGCGCGTGAGAAGAGTAGCAGCGCACTAAAATTACCACTCGTGGAGCAGGTACAAGGCTAGCGGCTGCGGTAAGGCGCCCGCGCGATTTTTCTGCCTCCTATCTAGCCCCAGCCTTGTACCTGCTCCACGAGTGGTAACGTTAGTGCGCTACTACTCTTCTCAGGCGTTCAAAGTCTTTCTCAAAATGACTGCTTTCGAGGTTTTCGATAACGCTTAGCAACTTTCTAATTGGAATATTTTGCCTATTTCCAATAATTAAAATGTAAATAAACAAATTTTAATTAATTAGCTGGCTAATAATATGTTTTTGCAATTCCTGACGTCCGCCGCTGCTGGTAGTTTGTTCCCGAAGACAGTTTCTTTTTTTTTTCAAACGCCCTAATTTTTAGGATTTTTTAAAGACTTCGCAAATATATATATATATATATATATATATATATATATATATATATATATAGAGAGAGAGAGAGAGAGAGAGAGAGAGAGAAATTTGTCCTTGAAGAGACATACTACGTTTCAAGTCAAAGCCGCCCCTGAAGCGATGATCTGTTTCCATGTCGCAAAATGCGGGGAAACAAGGGGTGTCTCCCCTCTTTGTTACTTTATTGTAACCGACAGAACCATTCAGGTGCCGGAGTTTCCACAATCAGCACACTATAAAAAATAACTGCGTGAAAAACCGAAAAAGCTTCGCATGTCTCTTGCATCGAATTTTCTGTTTTCGCCTGTTTCCCTGTTTTCATATATTGCGTTAAAGTCAGAGCACTTCCTGTCCTCTGCTTTTCTGTAAAAAAAATACTTTCCCTTGACGAATTTCTTGAAAAACCGGTTTCTGTTAAAACAAAGAGTGTCTGTTCTGGAACCTTGTAAAAATATTGGCTTTCTGTAATTGAAAATTCTCAAAACATCGGCTTTCGTTAAAAGAAGGATTGTTTGTTTTGGAACTTTGTAAAAAAATCCACTCTCTGTTGAGCCGATTCTGTTGAAAAATTATTTTTGTTAGAAGTAGCGTTGTCTATTCTGGGACTTCGTAAAAAGATCGACTTTCTATTTCTGAATTTTATGAAAAACTGTTTTTCTTAAAGAGGAAAACAGTTTCTCTTCTACAGCTGGGCGTTTTCAGATAAGATCGAACAACCATGTCCGGTGACCATTTTTAATTTCGATGAAAAAAATATATTTTGCTGGCTTTATGCCCAGAAGTAAAAAAACAATCCTTGTTTTGGGAAAAAAAATTTTGTCTTTCCGAAAAAAATGTTGTAAGCACCCTCTCAGTCTCGTGCGCGTTTTGCGTATTCCGCGATGTTGACATTTCGGGCGGCTTCCCCAAAAAACTGTTCTGGCTACGGGTCTTGAAATATTCACTGACAAATTAGGCATAGGAAGGATTGACAAAAAGTATTAATCACCGAGTATTAGAGTAGTTATTTTGAGAAAACAAATCGCAAACACGGCACATTGCGCTATAAAGCTCTGAATTAAAGAATATTTTCTTCGTATCTATAAAAGCTAAGGTCTTCAAACTTTACCAGTGTGTTTCCCTGTATATAGTTCATCTTTGCGTAAAATATTGTTGTCCTGGTTAGCAGGATAAATTTACAAGAATTGCTCACACAGGGGCATTTAACTAAAAATGCATTATTTTGAAAATCATTTAAAAAAAAGGCCATCTTTAATTTTCTTTAAACTCTCTGAAATTAACGTTTATAATATGTAATCACAGAGTCTGCAAAAACATAATGCAATATTTGTGTGGCTTTTAACTTATAAAGCGAGAAACATGGCCAAATTGACGCTAACGCGGTTGCCATAAATGGGGCGTGCACATACCCGTTCTTCACAATTTCATTATTATTAAAACGTGTAAAAATGCTACAGGGTGGTCAGGAAAAGACAAATTGACAGCACAGAGGTGGACGGTAGTTTTGAAGGGAAAATTTCTGATACATTTTTGTACAACCGACCCAAAAATGTCCATGGGCCGGAGCGATCGAGGTGCGCCACTCTGTAACATGCTTCGCGGTGCCTGTTTCAACAGCCGGCATAATAGCGTCTCCGTCTACGCGACGTAAAGGAAGCAACCGGAACGACTTTGCAAACAGATCGAGCCCACAACCTTGGCGGTAACATGATATAGGAGGTAGGGCGCGGCAGAACCTGAACCTGCGCCGCCTGTGATCGCCATTAGATCCGCCGCCGTGGAGGGCCACACAACGCGTAGAAAATAAAGATACATAAAAAAATGAAAACTAATTGCGATTGAATGAGATTGTCTGTAACTTGGCTTATAAGACTACAGTTTGGAGAATCGTGAAATCGAATTTGGGTATGCCCATGTGACCTACGTAAGTGATGGTGCAACCAGGGTTGGGCAGAAATACTCAAAAATGTATCTGGAAATACAAATACTGAGATACATTGAAATAGTAGCTAGAATACTGCTACTAATATATATCTGAAAAATGTATCGCGATATGTATCAAAAATACATTTTAAATAGAGGCAAAAGTGTATTTGGAAATACAAATACAGAAATACATTTATGAAGGCCAGAAATACTGATACTGCAATACCTTTTTCAAATTTGTTTAAAGGGATACTTCAACGAAATTTGAAATATTCCCGTCGTGTTCAAAAATAGGTTGAATATGATTCACAATACCCGTAAATGACAATCGCACGTTTGTATTTTGATCCTGGTGGCTGTATTTTTCATTATAAACGGCCCACTCTGGCAAGCGCTCGGAGAAGGCCCAGCTTAGAGCACGTGACATCCAACGCCATCGTGACGTAGGTCGTCTCAAGACGAGCAAAGCTACGGCGAGGCTGACGTCGAGAGGATGGCCTAGTCGTTCCAGCCACCGAAGCGGCTGCTTTTGTACGAATTTTCAGTGACGGGTTAATCTTCTATAATCTTGTAGGGGGACAATAGCGACTTCTGCGACACACAAAAGGGATTCTCAGGAAGAGGAGTTCCTCCTTCCCCCTTCTCTCGTCGTGGCCGGAGACGAGACAACCTCCGTCACTAGCTGTCAAGGTTCCTAGACGAGCATTACAAACGAGGCGTTAGCGACATCCACCAGGTGCTCTTTGCTAATCGTTTAATTCGTTTCAAAATTCATTTTCGAGACTTTTTTAACAAGACATTGGTATGTTCCATGTGATAGTGCTCTTTTGAACACATATAGACCAAAAAATGAGCGCTGAAATTTCGTTGTAGTATCCTTTTAAGACGCCAACTGAGATGAAGCTTGAAGTTTGTAGTGGAACTTTTTGATCTCAAAATTACTTTCCAGTAGGCTTGGCACTTTGCCTTGAAGGTAGTGGTTTCGGATGACGAGGAGTCTTCAAGGGGCTCAAGGAAACGTTACATCAAGGACTGATTATGGTCTTTTCCCTGACATCCTGTCTGTCTGACGAGGGATGCGAAACAACTTCGACCTCGAAATAAATTCTATGTCACCCTTAATCCCATCAACACGTCACCACGCCCCTGTCCAATAAGGACGTCCCTGTCAACATTGATCGCATGACTTCACGGTGGAATGAACGGGTATTCCTTATCTGTAGGTGTGGCCTTGAACATGAAACTTTACCACGCTGCTGTATGAAAGAACAATACGTACTTTCGTTGTTGGTTTCCTCGTTGAAGGTCGTGCAGGCAGTGTCATTTGGAATTTTTAAGAATAGTGGACCACCTGAAGCATCCTGGAAAACATGCCTTATATTCTGTAACGATTTAAAAAAACGATACGGTGGCATCCTTGTTGTGAAGGTCCTTCTTGCCGACCCTCCGCCACCGACGCATGAATCGCAGTCCTCACGTTTTGCCTAGAAACATCTAAACAAAGACATCGTGGATTGCGACCTGATATTGCCGGTAGAGGTGCGAGCTCTCCGAGAAACAACGCGCTCGAGACGAGTCGCAGGTGTACGAAGTCTGGGTCGGCACAGCGAGGCCACGTCTGGCCTCCTTCCTGGGTTTCGGATCACCAGAGCAGCGGGTCACGTTCGCGTCGTTTGGTGACGTGACCCTTGAGCCGTGCAATATTATGGGGGCAGCCGCAGACGCATTCGAATATCATTTTAACTTCACTGCGTTAGTCACCCTACTATTTCAAGTTGATCCCCGCCAGGCTCGTGCTGCAACGGACTGTGACTCAGCTCTGCTGGCTGGGTGTACTGTGTCCGCTAAGGCGAGAGAGACGGTTAGCCGTGGGCATTGGATGCCAGCAAACAATGACTCAAGAAATCCCTACCTAAGGACCTGCGACATAAGATGCTCTGACTCAGCTCCTGGCTCGCCACCTGGTTCAAATCTCCGACTACGCAACACTTCTCAGAAGAGAGAAGAGGACGCATAGAAAAATAGTTTGTACAATCAGAAGGAACCTTGGTCAGCATAGTAACAATGCGCCAGAATCTCCTTGACCATAATGCCCTCGAAAACAAAAAAACAAGCGTTTGTATTTTTTTGTATTTTTTTTTTTTTGGGGGGGATTATTTTTTTAAGGAATGTAACGAAATACTATTTCGTCCTGGTTGTATCGCGATACAAAGAAGCATCCCAAATGTATTTCAATACAGGAATACAGATACTGGTGAAAAAAATGTATCACGATACAGAAATACTGATACGAAAGGAAATTCTGAAATACTATCACAATACATTTGTATCGCGATACTGCCCAACCCTGGGTGCAACAAGCCACTTTAAGAACAGGTACCAACTACACGAGCTGCAGAGCCACAAACACACGTCGGCGATGTGTATTTTTCCTCAGCTTGACATGGCAAGAGTGCCTGTGATTGAATTGGGGGTCGTGTCAAGCACCAGGCAACGTTGTACAGCTTCCGACGGCCCACCAAGTCGGTGATCAAGTCGGCGTCAGAGATAGTTGCCTCACTGAACACTTAACTGCCGAACGTGAAACTAATCCACCTCCTGAAACCTGACGTCAAAGCGTTCAGGGACATGAAAGCAAAGGACTGGGACTCTGTTTCCGTTGTGCGTGGAATTCAGTCCTGTCAATTGTGGCAGTGTACGCGGTCCGACACTTCGCAACCACAGCTGTTTTAGCAAGAACAGTAGCCGCAGAAAAGATATATCTTTAAAAGTAAAGTCTCCTATGGCTGAGAAATGCAGATCGAGGTCGCTAGCTTGCGGTGCCACTGAGAAGAAGCGAACAGTAATCGCTACAGGCAAACCGGGAAAAAAATATTCCTTTTCGGAGTGCCTGGAGAGCGCCGTGACCGACTCAGGTCAGCGTCCGGCAGAAAGAATTCACGCGACAAGCTCTGAATGTGCGCACAGGATCTTGATTAATTAAACTAGTTTCAATTGTACCACTTTAAACATGTGTTCTTTCTTATCACTATTTAAACGTCAGCAGCCCAGCCTCCCCACGAAGGGTAGGCTCCGAAATTCACTGATCCGAGAAATCTGTATTTAAATTGTTGACTTGTGCTTCAAACTCACTTGTAATCTTTTGTATGAATTCTAATTTTTCACGAATTCCTGTCACAGTGCTTTCTCTTCACAGACTTTCTACATTTTTCGACCCCTTGCTTGCCCTTGTTTGAAATCGGCAACGTCCTATCTTTCTCCACTCCCGTTACGTCAATTCTGTATATTTAAAACCCTGTGAAATAAAAATAAAAATAAATATTGCAAAGCATTTTTGAAGGGCCTGATGGGACAGATTATGAGCCTTGATCTGTGAAAAGTAGAAGAAAAATTGCGATGGCCTTCATTTTAAACTGATTTTCCAATTATTGCAAAATCGGTAACCTGTCTAAATTTCAGTGTATTTATTTTAGAAAGGTTATCGTTTTCAATTTCAATGACAATTTATGCAAATATAAAACAGACGCGTTCAAATCATTTAAAAAATTTGAATTTCCAGTCTTTTAAGATCCGGATCCATAAAGCTCTAAATTGCTTCGTAATCGATAATACATGTTTACCTCCTTTTATTTTATGTAGAGTCTCTGCACAAAAAATATTAAACCTAAGACGACAACAGTTTTTCTTTAATAAATATCCAAAAGGACGGTTTCGACGAAAGTCGCAAAAACGAGAGCGTATACCGACAGCGACTTTGTGATTTTTTTTTCCTCAAGAGAAATTTTATTTTCCGCAAAAAAGTTTGAATATGTTTTTGCGCTTGCACAACAAGTAAAACATATATCCTTTGCTAAAAATAAAAAAATGTCGACCGGACATGGTCGTTCGATCCTATCTGAAAACGCCCAATACAAACAATCTCAGGCAATCGGAATTTTTTTGCTTTTAAGTATCTTTTATTTTCTACGCGTTGTGCGGCCCTCCACTGCGGCGGATCTATTGGCGCTCACAGGCGGCGCAGGTTCAGGTTCTGCCGCGCCCTACCTCCTATATCATGTTACCGCCAAGGTTGTAGGCTGATCTGTTTGCAAAGTCGCTCCGGTTGCTTCCTTTACGTCGCGTAGACGGAAACGCTATACGCCGGCTGTTGAAACAGGCACCGCGAAGCATGTTACAGGGTGGCGCACCTCGATCGCTCCGGCCCATGGGCATTTTTGGGTCGGTTGTACGAAAATGTATTAGGAATTTTCCCTTCAAAACTACCGTCCACCTCTGTGCTGTCAATTTGTCTTTTCCTGACCACCCTGTAGCATTTTTACATGTTTTAATAATAATGAAATTGTGAAGAACGGGTATGTGCACGCCCCATTTATGGCAACCGCGTTAGCGTCAATTTGGCCATGTTTCTCGCTTTATAACTTAAAAGCCACACAAATATTGCATCATGTTTTTGCAGACTCTGTTAGTACATATTATAAACGTTAATTTCAGAGAGTTTAAAGAAAATTAAAGATGGCCTTTTTTTAAAATGATTTTCAAAATAATGCATTTTTAGTTAAATGCCCCTGTGTGAGCAATTCTTGTAAATTTCTCCCGCTAACCAGGACAACAATATTTCACACAAAGATGAACTATATACAGGGCAACACACTGGCAAAGTTTGAAGACCTTAGCTTTTATAGATACGGAGAAAAATATTCTTTAATCCAGAGCGTTATTGCGCAATGTGCCGTGTTTGCGATTTTTTTCTCAAAATAACTACCCTAATACTCGGTGATTAATACTTTTTGTCAATCCTTCCTATGCCTAATTTGTCAGTGAATATTTCAAGACCCGTAGCCAGAACAGTTTTTTGGGGAAGCCGCCCGAAATGTCAACATCGCGCGATACGCAAAACGCGCACGTGACTGAGGGGGTGCTTACAAATTTTTTTCGCAAAGACAAAATTTTTTTTCTCGAAAACAAGGATTGGTTTTATTCTTCTGGGCATAAAGCCAGCAAAATATTTTTTTTTCATCGAAATTAAAAATGGTCACCGGACATGGTTGTTCGATCTTATCTGAAAACGCCCAGTTGTAGAAATGGCTCCCAAGATCCAAGTTTCTAAATGGGTTCATTGTCTTTACCTTTGAGTGATAATCAAGTACTAATGGAGTCACACAATCCCCAAGATCGTCCCGTTATTGGTAGGTAGCTTATTAGTAAATAGTGAAACAGCTCTTGTGAACAATCCAGACTGAGTGCCATGTCACCTTTCCATTCCTTCAAAAAAGCGACGAGTACACATAGTCCGTATGATTCAACATGTTTCTGTGTGTCTGTATGATTCAACACGTCTCATACGCTAACATCCATTGCATATACATAAGCAGCAACTGTTTTTTTTTTTCTTCTTTTAACTGTTAGAAATTTTACATTGATAGGTTTTTCGTTTTGTTTTCTGCACTGGAATTCTTTTTGCATTTAAATTGGGTTTAGATTTTTGTTTTTATCACGTATCTAAGGGTGATCCGGACTAATCCGGACGTCCCGCTTAGAGGTTCATTTCTGCCGTCCCGTCTTTTTGGTCTAACGAAGCCTTATGTCCCGTTTCCGTGAGAACATGCATAGCAGGTGCTAAATCAGTACTCATAAGCGAATGTAAGAAAACTGTGTTTACTTGCTACAGACGTAATGTTATAAAAATAAACACACTGTAAATTACTTAATTTTCGCGAATCGGCCAAAAGCTGAAAATTTGAAAATTATTCGCGGGTTCTAATTTTCGCGAATCGAGTGTAGCTTCCGTAGCGTTCACATATTGCCCGAATTGTTCACGGGATGTATTTTTCGCGTTTGTAGGCGATTCGATCGCGAAAATTAGGTCCTCGCGAAAATTTAGTCGTTAACAGGACATATCATACATAAGAATAAATATCTGGTAGAACACTTTGTTGACATACACATATGTGGGATACTTCTATATTACCGCATTTGGCGAGCTTCGGTTGGCAACATTTTTTCCTAGTTAAAAAATAGGGAAGCACCCGTTCTCAAGGTAGAACTTTTGAAAAATGTAAGTTTATCATTTGAGTGCAGCCGATTTCTTTTCTCCCCTGCCCAGCAATACGATCGAACGCA
>JAZHYW010052701.1:0-10732 GCA_037355805.1 Ixodes ricinus
GTGGGATTATCGAAGAAATCGCCTTCAGCTTACTTACCTGACACATACGATGATTCTTCTTTGGTTTCCGATGTATGAGAAAAAAAAGTATGATTAGTAAAAACAACAACAGGAAATTAATTTGTAATACATCATGCTTTGAAATAGGTCTTAAAACACTACTATGTTAGAATGTTTTACAGCGGTAGCTGTAGGTCGCACTACCCGACCAAGAAACATAATGTACGAACGCAAAACACAACACTATAGAGGAGGCACTGCTGTCCCTCTCCTTGTCATTTCTCACAAGGCAATTCTCTTTCGCCTCTCCCCTTCCCACCTGCAAGCCTCCGCTGTTCGCAAAAAACCACGTGATCGCGGGGAGAGCGCTCGTCGCCTCCCTATCGTCCCTGCTCCATCCACTTACCCTCTCGCGACGCCCTCCCTTCTTCCCTCCACCGTTCAGACACCCGCCGTTGCAGAATACCCACGTGGTCGCTCTGTGTGAACACGCTCCCTCGCTTCCCCACTGCCGCCGCCCAGGTTTAATTCTCGTGTCTCTCCGCGCCTCTAGAGAACAGTTCGCCTACGTGGTTTCGTTCCATCCACCAGGGGCGCAAGCACGGGCACCTCGCTGTAATGGCGCATTCACACTGGCTGTTGAGTTGCGTTTGCGAAACGGTTCCGGATGCGGTTCGCCATCAACCCCGTTGAGCCACACCGAGGCGAGGTTGGCGATTTCTCGGTGACAACGCGTGATCTTTTTAGACTTGCGTTTGGCAACCATGTTTTACAATCCAAGATCAGTTTAATCCACAATCTATAGACAAAATTTAGCTATTTTGATACTGAAGGTTTTTCTTCGGGACGTTCGCACGCATCACCACCTTGTTTTCGGAATGGAGGACCAGTTTTCTCCCGGTGTTGTTCCCCTTATAATTTTCGTAGTAGTGATCGAGGGTCACTAGGGGACCGTGGTGAGGGGAATGTGTTCGGTGCTAGTCGGTCGTGGCTTCGTTGGCGGCGGACATTTCTTTCGTCACTCACACGGCGATCGAGTTTCGGGTTTGTTAGACATGAAGCTAAAATAAATTCCGTTTGGATTACCTAAGCATCGTTTGGTACATACACGTTATTTCTTGAATAGGTTCTCTTTATTCATTTTGGTAGTAGAAACGTTACAGGTCAAGCTATCGCAGGTACCCTGCCAGCTCCGTCGTAGTATGTTGGCTACGCAATTAGGCTCACGACGTCTCTATCGACTCATTCCTGTCAGTCATGCACGGTGTAGAAATCTTTCACTAGCTCACGCGACTCGCCATACTGGGTAGAAGAGTTGTCATTTCAGTCCATCGGGGACGGGTTGCGATGTTCTACGGACAGACTAACAATGCGGCGCAGGGACCAGCTTTGGTACCCCGAATAATGAATAAAGTAGTTTACCCGAATTAAACAACCGGAGCAAAATGCGTTAAAATTACTTGTCAAATATTCTCGTGGCGGATTCATGTGACGGACGTGACTAAAGCATTTATTTGTAATTTTTTCTGCTACAACCTTAGGACTACAGCGCCTTAGACACCTCACCAGCGACAGATGCCATCTTGTTTTGAAAGCAACCGACATTACGTCAGCGTTGCGTCGCGATTGCTTGCCGCTTCGCGGTTCCCGAAAGCGGTTAGGAGAAATCGGTCCCTAAGCGGTTGGAAAAAATGCGCCCCAACCGCTCGATCCCAGTCGCTTCGGGGTTGAGAAGGCTCTAATTCGCGCTTTGTGGTGTCGGATTCGCTTCCAGCGTCAACAAGAAAAAAAAAAAAGCGTTTCAGCAAAAAAACAAAGAAAAAAACACGACTTTCTTGATTTACAGGGCATGCAAGATTCTCGCACAATCGTTACAACAAAGCAGACATCTCACACATGTCTCCTACATCAATTGTATTGAAAGTAAATAACCGATTGCAAACTTTGTACACCAGACTGCCTGAAGGCAAATCTCCTTTAACTTGCTCCCCTTCCCCACGCGAGCAATCCGTGTCCCCTATACTTCGTTTCAGCTTGGGTCCAGACGCAGCCGATGCTACAAGCGCGAGCTCCGGGCTTTCAGCGTCCCTGCCAAGCACGCGCGCTCGTGCAGTACAGGCACTGTTCAGGGCCACACGCTCGTGCTTGTAGCATCGGCTGCGTCTGGACCCAAGCTGAAACGAAGTATAGGGAACGGATTTGGGGACCCGTGGCGAGGGGCGCAAAGTTGAGCAAGAGAGTCCCCAATTTCGGTCGCATTCGTGTGCCGTCTGCCGTTCCCTAGTGAATAAATGTACAGTTATCCCATCAACTCTTCGTCGGTTACGAAATCGTCCCCGGATAAGTCATGAACCCCGATCGCGAAGAAGGCTTTCGACACCTGGCGCCTCGTCCCACCGGAAAAAGAACGCTACTCAAGCTAATAAAAAAAAATGAAACGTCACGGGAAGGAAATTTGTGTCTACAGTTTTACAAATTGTTAACCTCGAACAAAGCTCTCAGTGAAATGTCCGAAAGGCAACTGCTTCCTTCAGAACCACATCCCGCATTTCGGCTCAATGTCCTATCAGTACCGATTTGATGTTTGGTATCTGGAGTTTGGAAGTATTCCGTTTCTATGTTCTGAACAATGATCGATCTCATTTTTGTGACCTGTATTTAACATATGCCCGATAAAGGCCAATTCTATTGAAAAACCAAAAACAAGACACCAAAATACACCGAAAATTCGTGAAAAATGAGCCGACCCCCCCCCCCCCTCTAAAACTAATTAAGTCTTTATAATAAAGAAAATAACCACGAAAACGCAAAAGCCCTAGTCCTCACCTTCAATTCATTGCTTCGAGTGGTATATACAGGAATCAGCCCCAAAAATTCTTGGTACGACGGGTTTTGATACTCAGTCAGTTTTATCCCAGGACAGTATATTTTACAATATCTGGAGCGTAGCATGTGGTCTGCAATTCTAACAGTAGTGCGTAGGAATGAAGAGCTTCGGCGGCATGTACGCCGCACGAGATCACATGACTGCTTGTTTTGTCGTGCGCGCTGAAGGCGTCGAGGTTTCTTCTTTTTACTCAAATGTTTTGTGCGACTGCTAGAGCGTTGCGGAAAAAAAAAACATGTGATTCGCATAAAACGAACGGGAAGAGAAGGCCCTTCTAGGTTAAGGAACACCAGAGTATTTTATAATATTCATATTATATATTTTTAATAATTAAAAAACATATGCACTTTGATCAAGTTATAGTGCTCGCATTCTTTATTGTGGTTATTTACTGCCTGAGACCGGACATTTAATGTTTATATAAACCGAAATCTTACGCCTGCCACTGGAAAAAATTAAGTGGGATTAACCCGCTATATATTAGTGGAAACATTTTCCCGCTAATTGTAGTGTAGCAACTGAATTGGTGTCGAGGTCACGTGACATCAATTTCCCAGCTACATTTAGCGGGAAAACATAACCCGCGAAATTTATCGGGAGAATTTCCCCGTTAATGTTAGTGGAAAAATTTCCCCTCTAAATTTGGCGGAAAAATTCCCGCGCTAAACTTAGCGGCTTAAGTTTCCCCTCTAAATTTGGCGGCTTAAGTTTCCCTCTAAATTTAGCGGAGAAATCGACGTCACGTGACATCGACACCAATTTTGGTTCCCCGCTAAATTTGGGGAAGAAATGACGTCATGATTTCGTCACGCCAGCCACGAACAAATTCAGAGGCAGGAGGAGAGCATAAGGAATTGGAGGAGGAAGAAGGGGAGGAGGAGAATGAAGAGGAGAGGAGAGCTAGGAGGTGACGAGAAAGGTAGTGAGGAGGGGGAGGGGCATAGCCTCCCCTTCGTATCCTCTCCTCCTCCTCCTCAACAGCCGCGCTCTATTTTCGCATTACAGAGATTTGTAAACGTCTTATTTTTTCCACCTACACTCAGACGCGATATATTTATTTTTAAACAAAAGAAATGCATCTTGCAAAGTAAAGTCCGTTCAGATTGTGGCGCTGTTTTGCAACCTCATATCACATTTATTTAAAGAACAAAATAGGCATAGCACCCCTATGGAGGATTGTCTGTTACAGACCCTCATGCAATCCTGAAAGTTAGGTCTCTGTAGAATCATTTCATGCCAAAGGAAACACGGCAACTTGTTCACGTTTGGATATGTACGAAAATCATAATTTAGATATACAAGCTTCTGAACTCCAAGGAAAAGTATTTTTTCGTGAAAGAAATATATATCTATATATATATATATTTTTTTTCAATCAAGTTTAAAGTTTCTGGGACTTGCATACAACTCCTGTAGTCAAAAAAAAACATTTAAAAAAAAGACGGTTGAGTCCTTCACATATTTTTTAGACGGGCGCCTAATTAATTATTAACATTCCCTATCTTCCCCTAAAATACAAACAAAAAGGGACGCCATTTTGAGTCCAAATATGAGCTACAAAAAGAAGTGATTTCATTTGATTTCTTTGTTTTTTTAGTCAAATTGGAGTTAGATGTTAGAGTTTTAGTCAAATTGAGTTAGATGAACAAGAAAACATTACATGTTTTGCCTTGTTCTCTTAAAACGTATTAATTCAACTGCTTGTGTTAAAGTTCAAAGTATTGTTTTGTTGCGTTATAAATAAATAACAGAATTGTCAGTGTACGCAGAAATGGCCATCTAAGAGCCAGAAAAAAACAATCTGAACAGCGGTGCCGGCAACATTTGAAATAGCCAAAAGTTAAATGAACCTCATTTGTTCAACAGATAAAAA
Organism: Ixodes ricinus; assembly: GCA_037355805.1. Taxonomy (NCBI): domain Eukaryota; kingdom Metazoa; phylum Arthropoda; class Arachnida; order Ixodida; family Ixodidae; genus Ixodes; species Ixodes ricinus. The sequence continues at coordinate 4,761 of JAZHYW010052701.1, forward strand.
AATACAAACGTACTTTTTGTTGTTGCTGATCAAATACTTTTAAAGAGGAGTTTCTCCGTCCTTTTCTCCAGGCGCCCTCCTGCTAGGCGAAGCACGCCGGTGTTCGCAAGCGAGGCGTCAACGGTGTGAGATACCGCCGAGACGACTTGAGCACTTTCCGGGAAATTAGTTTGATTCACTTGTTGTGGACGTCATCCTAACTTCCACGCGTCCGTATCCTCTTTACGATATGTAATGACCCTAGTGGCGTCTTAATTTCAATCCACTCCTGCCCAGGTAATTGCCGACGAACGCAGGTCTGCATAGTCTGCTTCCCGAGTTTTGGAAGGCACACAGCGCGTCGACCTCGTCGGTACTACATCCAGATATAAAACAATTCAGACCGGATAGCTCATCATCAATTAACAAAACTTATTCGGACAGGCATATTGCTTTAAAGTGGTGTGGGAACGAAATTTTTGCACTCATTTTTTTGTTTAGATTGTTGTTTGTGTTGTGCCGGCAGTCCTGGGAAACTAGACTGATCTAGTGTTTTGGGCAGCCGACAGCGAAATCAAGAAAACTAACAGTAAATAAAATGAAAAGATTTCAAAATTGCGTCTGGTGGCGGTTTGTAAAGCTCCGTTGGAATGCCACCACGTCATTAGTCCCTTAGAAGCCGCGCCAGTTTGAGGCAGTTAGGCTCGCTCGTGGGGTTACTTAGTCCTCAATGTGACTTGGCGGAGAACGCTAAAGCGCGTACTACGTTGTATATGATAAAGGGATACAGACTGGGTATTTCTGCTCGCCGAGGTTTTTAGTTGTACATGACATATCAGAGCCAAACTACCATGAACAGAATTTGCGGCTCGAATTTCGGTTTTTTTTTCTGCCCAAAAACCACCGATCGAAAACTGCCCGGTTTGAGTCGCGCTCACTCTCTTCTCCGTGGTCACGGGCCGTTTTCTAAGGTTTAGACACAACCACCAAATATAATCAAGTTCCTGGATTATTGAAGGCACACACTCAATATTAAAAATAAAAAAACAAAGATGAAACTTATTTTTTTGTGGTTTCTAAAAAGCTCCACAAACGTTGATCCTAAAAAAAAATTTCACAGAGCCCTGGAAGCATTTTTGCGTTCACTGCGTAATTCTCAACAGGGCGTCGCATCGCGTATCGTGGCGATCGCGGGCTGGACGGCGATGGCGGCGGACGACGGGCGTTGGACCTCTGCTTGAGAACTGTCCTTCGCGGCACCGGCAAAATTGTCTTCCTTCGAAAGAGAACACGGCCGACCACCGAGCCGGTTCGCACGAAGACGTCTCCAAGTCGTCGCCCTCTTCTCGTGACTGAAACTGCTCTCGAGCAGTTGTCCCCTTTTCGGTCTCGTATAAAACAATTTGTAAAAACTGTTCTTCTTTTGAAAATGTAGAGCAGCTCAATGGAAAGATGTCCGATTCACACGCTGCGCACCCGGTATCAGTCCCAAGCGTGGGCAAATTGTTTTTTTTTAACAATTTGTGATTTTTTTTTTATAATTGTCACTGACAAAAAAATAAAAGGTTGTGGACGTTAGGTCATTAAACTAAATGGTATGGGACTCCCTTTTTGACACCTGCGAACACATGTAGTCACTTTCCACAAAATGCAAGGCACCCGTGTCAGACGGCGTCCCTAAGCTCCTTAATTTTCACTAAGCTCCGTTATGAAATCGGCCAGTCAGCTCGCGATGTTGAGTGCGCACGTGCCCTACAGCGTGCGCTGGTTCGCCGATTTTATAAAGGAGCTTAGTGGAAAGGATCTAGGAACGCCGTCTGACACGGGTGTAAATCGGGTAACGTCCGCTTTCTGAGGTGCCCGTAACTGTTCCACCAGAATTGCAGTCAGCCATTGGTCCCGATCCCGTTGATCTTTCGGAAACTTGTGCAGACACTGCCGCACAATGCCACTTTTAAATGCAGAACCCGTGAGGCAGCTCTTCACGCTACATCTTGAGGCATTATTTTCGGAGCCGTACACCGGTATTCACCACGGGTATACCCATTTCCAACTCTTCAATGTACAAAACCACTCATCTTGAAGTGCAGAACAGCGAGCGGAATAAAGATAATTGCAAAGCTATCGCACGGCAAACGGTACCCGCATCGTTGTAACATCGTCTGATGCGCGCAACCACAAAAAAAAAAGAGCATGGAAAAAACAATTACTGGTGTAGCCACGTGTTTCCGGAACTCTCTCCTCCTCTGTGTTTCCCCGACTTCCATGCGCAAGTTTCGGTTTTGGTTTTGCGCAGTTGTGTTTCTTGGCTTCAATAAAAACAAACGTGGCTGTGTAGCAAAATAATAATTGGGTAGTCTTTTGACACCATATTAAATCGCCTGACAAAAGATTAGAAAAACATTTTTGGGGGGTGTGATTGCCCCTTTGAAGCTTCCACAGGGCTTCCGCAACCTGCATTCCATCCCATCAAGATTGCCGTTTTCTTTGCCGACGTTAAGTGTGTTTCACATGCAGCGATTTTGGCCCTAGAACGGCGCGATTTCTGCCGTCACGGCGCTCGTGCCGCTCAACCGCTGGTGCTGGCTAAAGTCACTGAATCCTGGGAAAGTAACGCCAAGCTCCCCGCGTGGTCGCCATCTTGGTCCGTGAAATGAGCCATTTCTCCTTGACCCCCCGTTCTTGGTGAGCCGATCTAGATTCGCTGGTGACGGGTAGCTTTATGGAGTCCTTTTTTGTATACCAAGATTTCGCTAACCACACACCGGCGAAACTAGCGTACACTTTCGTACCACCATCAGATGCTGTGTCGGTGCTTGGAGGCACTGAAAAATAAGTTTACTGTATTGAAATACGCAAGAAGAACAATATAATTGTAAAAGATCCATGGATATGGGTATGATTAATACGTTGATTGCACACAGAGGGCCAAAGACTCTTACATTGGCGAGGAACGCTTCCACTACGATGATGCTCCATGGTGATCTTAACGCGACTGGTTTAGAACGACCCTCTGGAAGCTTCGAAGATTTAAATGGACCAAGATGGCGATTCCCATGGCAACGTAGACCGATTAGCCAATCGCCTTGCGAGGTTTGGGTCGTCTGTGTGTTAGTATCCGTTTGTGTCCGGCTAGCAGGTAGGGAAGGCAATGGCGTTACTTTCCCAGGATCCAGTGACTTTAGTGCTGGCCAGAGCGCCGCGACGGCAGATATCGCGCCGCTCTAGGGCCAAAACCGCTGCATGTGAAACACACTTTAGATCGGAGCTTGATCTGACAATGCGGGGACCTCTTCCAGCCCAACCATAAAGTCCGCACCCCCCCCCCCTCCCCCGAATGCGCTGGGAATAGAAAGTATTCACTGGCATCCATAGCTGTGTGCGCGACTGCTCAGCGCGTGCTGGTGGCAAGCTTCCACTGTTCGTTTGCAACGTGCATTCCACACCATCAAGATTGCCGGTCTTGGCAGCCTATTAATGTGAGCTCGTTCTGAGCATGCGGTCGAAACAGCGCCCTTAAATATGGCGTCTAGTGAATACCCCCATAGCTCGCTTAAATGTGGAACCCAGAATACATTCGGTACATAGCTTGCACATGTCGCCATCGCTAGGTAATGGTGTTTATTTCTACTTACTAGTTGCCTGGAGCTACTACTTCTGTGGTGTGAAACTAACACGGTGAACCGAACACTCTTGGCAATAAAATACCGGCACGGCCCCGAATGACGTTACAGGCAAGCTATGTATAGGTGATATGGCGTACTGTCCCCAGATATAACTACTATACTTCGTCTCACCCTAGCATGGACTAACCCGAAGGCTGTGCTAGGCGGCCCAGCTGACTGCCTTGACTAGAGCACTTGCTGCACAGCGCTCTGCAGCCGCCGCGCTTCTTCAAGCGACAGCTCGCGCTTTTAGCACACGCGGCTAACAATAGTCCATACTAAGGTGAGACGAAGTATAGGTGAGATTGTCACGCGAAGGCGCCACAAAGTGGCAACGCTCGCAGCTACAGTACCCTTGGCGGAGCAAGAACTATTGACGTCCCGAGCGCGATGCGCATCGCGCTTCTTGCTGGCCGACTTTGAAGCGAGGGGTAGAGAGCTCGTGCTCACGTCATTTAATATCCATACCCCTCTAACGTTGCGAGTAATGTATTCTCTGTCTCTCCACTAGAAAGATGCCGCAGTCTCTTAGAGACTAGAGCCGCTTCTGTACAAAGAATGTGACGATAAAGCACCTGCGCATTGCGATGTTCATGTCCTGTTTAGGCGTACGATTGGTCGTAACATTTCGACTCTTTCTTTTAGCGCGAAGCGTCGTTGACAGGTCTGCAAGTACGTTTAGCAGGATGGTGGAGAAAGGATACTTCGCGAGGCACCAACAATCTCTCGCGATTTTTATAACCTCTTTGTTGCCCGCGTGGGTAAAATGCCTTACGATTCTTTTTTTCTTTTTTTTTTTTCGTGAACCACCTGGATTGTGGCTAAACTTATTTGTCCCCGGACGAATCGTGATAATTTCTCAGAAATATTAGGATCTTGAAAAAGAGAAAATGGTGACACTTGAGATCCTTGCCTCGACGATTTACTATTCCTTGCAGTGAGGCTCGAAGCAGCTCTTGTCCTTGATCTTCATTTATAAATTAAAAAGCACCGCCAATTGTAACCGGCAAATACATTTATACACAAAGTGAAAGGAAATACAGGCTGTAGGACGATGCAATATTAGCTTCGCAAATAACGATACATGATAACAGGTGTGTTCCGCTCGCCAATGTTTGACTAGAAGTGAGACCCAAAGTTCTTAAATCTATCAGTTGTCAAGCTCCACGGAAGACACTCGTTCGAAAACGAATCTCCTCTGTTGCCTGCACGCCAGCTGCTAATGGCGGAGAGCATTCTTAGAGATATAGGTGGCAAAGTGTCTACGGCAATCGGAAAAGAACCATTTTCGAACGACGCCCTTTTTGCAGAAACTTTGGCGCAAACATTATGTTTACCATAGAAGCCAGAGAAAGGACCACCCTCCACCGCCGACAATGCGCATCCAGCGTTCCTTTCAATTAAAGTAGGAGGAAGATAGGGCAACATATCGGCTCAAGCCAGCCAAACGAAAAAATCCCAAATGAAACCGGAAGTAAAAGACGCGGTCGGCGGAACGCCCCCTAGGGTAACCGAAATCACACCAAAACAGATGTTGACTTCAAATAAACTGTCATTTCAATCAAAAGGCGTCTTTCCCTTTTGTTTGTTTTTTTGAGGGGGGGGGGGGTCATTTTTGGGGCCGTGTTTCTCAAAACCGGAAGTCTCCCACAGCGTTACTTTTGGTGGCGTCATGTCGCCTCCAGAAGCAATTCCTAGCTCCATGGTTTCACCCGTTCCGCGGCTTCTGTCCATAGACTGGCTGATAGTGTCGCGAACGCCACCAAGCACACGCACCACGAAAACGCACCTGGCGTTCTAGGAAGCTTGTCAACTTCCTTTCATCTAGCAACGTTGGTATGTCCTGCTGCACAAGAACGGGGAGTGCCTGACGCTATCTTGCACCGCGCGCTGGTGCACAAAACTTCAATGCACGACGAATACCGAGGAGGCGCTTCACGCCACATCACTTCGAGCATAAATTTACCAGGACGCTGACCACAGCGCCAGTTTTTTCGTCATGAAGCGGCAACACGAAGAATTACCCAAGACTGCAGAACGCCCGGTACACCTTGTCTTTAGGCACCATTCATCAGTTACCCTTTGAGAAAAGTGATGCACACCCAAACCCCAGATTCATTACAGTTCGTTTCTAATGTATGACCTACACGCGACGTCATCGCATATTTTTAAAGTCATTAATACAAAGTCTTGGGGATAAAAATAAATTCGCTGGCGCGAAATGGAGACTGAAAAGGGCACGCCTTCCGCAGCAAGTACTATCGCGGACAATATGAGCTGAAACAGCGCTCCGGCGGGCGCACGGTACTACCTGCGCCGCCTGTCGCC
>JAZHYW010052703.1:0-59218 GCA_037355805.1 Ixodes ricinus
TTTTTTGTCACAATATAAAATTGGATTCTTTTAGCCTGCCCGATTTGAGATGAAACCACCCCCCTACATATACCGTGATTTTCTTCATAAAGGGGGAAATTAGTAAAGATTTGCGAAGTTGCCGGACTTTTTTTTTTTTTAATGCGATAGCATTATTATAGCTACTACTGAAGATTTTCAGCTATGTATAATCTGGCCTCCTAATGCGCAGTAGGTATGCGGAGTAGACCATTCCAGATCACTGTGCTTGCACCCCATTGCGCCGCGCGTATGCGGAGCGGCAGTACGCGCTTTTATATATTCGCACCCTCTTCGAAGGACCTGATGACCTTCACGTCGTCCTCGACGTCGTCCTAGATCCTAAAAGTCCTTGGTCCTAGGTACTGGATATCGTTCTTGGGGTCTTCTTTGAGGTCGTCCTAGACGTCGTCTTCAACGTTGTCCCCAGGACATAGTCCTCGACGTCATGCGCCAGACGCCGCCCTTGGAGGCTGTCCTAGAGGTGTCCTGTTACGAAAGGCCCCAGGAGACGACCTTGCTCCTCCAAACCGACCGGCCGCGAACGCCCTGGTTACCGTCGCCAGGTGGCTATGGTCAGCTGCGCCCGGCACAGAGCGAGAGGCCCATTGGAGGCGCCAACACACCGTGGTACTCGGGGACGACGTGACCTTCTCGTAAAGGATCATCGGCTGACCTGCGCCAGTGTCATCTGGCTGTCTTTGCCGTCCGGCCCCTTTCCTTGCTTCTGCTGTCTGACCTCGACGCTCGGCGACCCGACAGCCTTTGGGACGTCCTCGACAGAGAAGGGGGCTTTTACCCAACCCCCCCTAGCGGAGATCGCCCGGGGGATTATCCCCAACCCACGGGAGCCTGACGCCCGCAATTACGGATGTCTGCCAGTCTTCCCCGAGTTCGATGGCACCATTGTCCGCCGAGATTGACCGGCGACACCGCGGCCAAGCGATGTCTGGCCTCCTTCCGTGTGTGTGCCACGTGGGGCAGTGTGGCGAGAGGGAGGGCATACCTGAATGCTAGGGACTGGCCCCACAGCCTTGGTGAAGGCCTGAACCCTGGGGATTCCCTACTAGGGATCTGGGGACATCTGACATTATAAAAGGAGCAGCAGGTGGCTGCTACTTTGTGTTCTCTAGTATTCACCCGTTGATGATGTAACCTGTCTATATGTACATATAAAGAGTTATATTAAGAGACACCCTCCTGCTCCCTGGTCCTTCCCGAGTCCGGCTTCCTGATGTGTTCCTGCCCTGACTCGGCTCCCTGCCGCACACCAAGCTCCCGGACAACCGCTCGGTCCCAACAGTCCCTAAAGTTCATCTTAGAGGTCGTCCTAGACGTCGTCCTTGAGGTCGCTCTAAGAGGTCGTTTTACAGGTCATTCCAGATATCTTTTTTGACGTCGTCCTCAAACGCTAAATTTAGAGGGAGTTTGCCTCTACAAATTTAGCGGAAAAATTGACTTCACGACCTATGCACCAATTCAGTTTCCCCACTAAAACTGGCGATGGGCAACGATAAATGCCATCGCGTTCATAAATAATCATCCCTGTGGTTTCTAGAAATTTTCCTGGACCATCAATTTGCTGCCTTGTAATTTTTTTGTTACGGTTCTTGAGGTGAACACCGGTCTAGTTTACCGCGAAGCACTTGGGTGAGGCAATCTCCGCAAACAACGGAGGAAGTTCACGCAAATGAAAAGGCTAATAATATGTTTAGACCTAAAACAAACAAACAAAAAATATCCGTTGTGACAGGGAGCATGACACACACGTGAAACGTCGTGCTGGCTAGGTCTGCGGCGCAGACTATATATATATATATAGATAGATAGATATATATATGGTGTCTAATACTATTTTTAGCATCGTTGTTTGCTGACCGCCCTCCACAGATTGCAGCGATTGTCTCTCTCACGTGACTTCACGCTTTGTCATTTCATCCTGCCCAGCCGTAAAGCTACGAGACACGGTCCCAGTAATGTATTGCTTACAGTGGTTCGTAGTGTTCCGTTGCGATGCATCATAGGTATAGGGTACCGTGTTTTCGGGGTTCAGTTTTACATCGAATTTGGAGGTGTTTTTTTCGGGGTTTATTTTTCTCTTTCAGCGCCTGTCCTGTCCTGTCCTCCCTTGTCCCTTGTCTCTAGTTTTATGGTGTTCAACCAACTAGGACACCGACTTATATTATTATTTTTCCCCAACAGATTCGCTGTATTTCGGTATCAATTTTTCAATGACGGACAAGAGATCGGTGCCTTGTGTTGAAGAAACAAGACACGGGTATATAATTTCCCAACCTCCAGAGGACATATCCATCCAGAATACTTAAAAGAAACGTCCAGGTACCAATAGAAGAAGGAAAGTATATAAGAGGTCCGGTTTCCGTAGAAATAAGTGGCCTTGTGAACAGATCACTGTGGCGTGTTCAAGGTAAACGCAAAATGAACTTGTATTTGAAGATATTTTTTCCAGAAAGCTTGTGTTTTTCTCAGTGGAAGGAAAGTTCCAATTCGGGGTTTTTCAGTTTTGCCCTCAGGGGTTACTTCTCGGGGTTTATCGGTATTTACCGAAAACATTCGGAACCCTAATCATAGGTTATAGGGAGTATACAAAGTTTTCTGAGTGCTATTTATTATTTGTGTATTTATTTATTTCCTCCGTCAGGGTCCGAAGGCATTACAGAGGGGAATTGACAGAAAGCACCTGCATAACATACACAGAGATAGATGAACCGGTGAATATAAAGCAAACAAAGCATCTAAATACATGCACAAAACTATTTAGAGGCAGAAAAATGTAACACGAAACTGTCCGTCCGAACACAAAAACAAACTCACAAATGGTATATTTAAATTCGGCGCTTTCGACTATGTCGGGGATAGGTGCTGGAAGGCGATTCCAATCCAGAGATGTCGTGGGTATAAAAGACTGACTAGAAACCTAACTCAGTCGAAAAAAATTAGAAAAAGAAAGAAATGTACGAATAAGGCAATCATAGGATTGCAACGATTATTTTCACGAAGGTGTCTTTACCTGGTGCATTTATCGTACTAAAGTTTCTTCAGCGAGTGTAGGTTTCGAAGGGGGGGGGGGAGAGGAGAATGCAAGAGAATAAATACTTAATGTTCTTATGCATGGGGAGAAAAACGGACACGAACTGTCTGGTTGGCACTCCTATCCTTCACGGATGGCGCCACACACGCTCGGATCTGCTAGATCTACTTTCGGATGTTCATCTCAAAGAAGCTTCGAAGAGTTTGTTCCATGTGGCGCCATCTGCGAGTTGCAGCGTAAACCAGGCGGTTTGGTTCCGTTCTCCTTCCTGCGCATAGGAATAGCAAGTTTTCTTTACATTTTCTGAATTATTTTATTTTTTTAAACCTACACTCATGAAATTTGAGTGTGCTCTATACACCACATAAATATGTCTTTGTGAAAAGTTTCAATGCACACCGTTTAGTGGATAACATTTTTTTTTGTTGTTGTTACGACGCCGAATTAGCGTTTTGAAACACCGTGTAGATTATTTAGCGTGTGTCTTCCCCAACTTTCCACATTCTCGCTCGGGTACCCCTACACTTGATTCCTAGATACCTGGTGAAAAAAAATGCTATCATTACAACGGGAACGTTTCCTCTAGAGTTCGACGGCGTCGATCCCCCTTCTCGCAACAGCGCTTCAAGTCTAGCGCGCGCGGTCACGCCTGACGAAACGCGAACTTTGGTCGTTGCGTCTCGGACCTTAATTTTCAGTTGCCTTTGAGTTAAATATTAAATTACCTTGATTATAAGGCGGGAAAGAAGGCGGGTCAGATCGTGGCATTCAATTTAAAGGCTTCCGCCGTCGTGTACATTGCCTGAGTTTACTAACATTGTGGAAGCGTGCGCGGTGAGCCTGCAAGACCTCGTCTAATTAAAAACTCTGCAGCTTCTAAATTCTCCCGCAGCGCAGCGACAGACGAGTGACCCGCTTCTAGTGACCGGTATTTATTCGCCGGCCTCTTAATGCAAAAATCGATAGCCGGTTTATGTGGACAGATGCTGCTAATGCTGCCTGGCTATATGGGGGCATAATCGGGCGACTACTGCATGTCGTCGTTGGCTTCAGCTCCGAGGTAAACATGTATTGTCTAAACCTCGATTCAGCTGGCCTTAACTGAGTTTTATCCAAGAATTTTTTATTTATTTACAAGATACGGCAAGCAACGATTTTGTCCCAAGCAGAATGTAATGTTTACCCAGAGCTAGATTAGCGAATATGCAGGATTTAAACTAGCGCTTTGAAACCACTTCAGACGGCCCGCTAAAATCGGTGTCTCAACGTATCCTCCGGGATCTTGGCACCTTCGTCGCCCTCATCGCCGTAGCACAGGGCCCGTTCCAACCTGCACCGTTGGTCTTTTCGCGCAGTGTACGCGAGGCGTCTGCGTTGGGTCAAGACGTGTTCCACAATCTTCTCGTCTTTACCGCAGTAAGCGCATATTGGATCGTCGCCGTAGTGTTCGTATCTCCACCTCTGTCTCAGGAGGAACCGGTTCGAGCCTGAAATAGCAGTGTGCTGGCTCTATACCCGAACTCATCTCTGTGACGTCACGGCGCGGTGGTGGCACGTCGGTCGCACTTCCGGTCTGAGGCTGTGGGCAGAAGTCCCCATGCCAGACGTGGATTCCTGCGTTGTTTTGAAAGGAACCAGACAAAAACCTGCCTTCTCGTCAAAACGCCGCGACTGGGGCCGTACCAAAAGTGTCGAGAAAGGTTTGAAGGTCAGTTTTCACGTGCTCGGTTCGTCCGAGAATCTGGATATGTGCCGTGAAAAGGGGAAAGCAGACGCCGTCGGACAACGATTGCTTGGGCGGGAAGCACTTTGGGTTGAATTCACGGATACTTGTGGTCATCAGATTTATTTGTTTTGTTCCAACATGAACGCCGGAAAACCGTCAAGTTGCGCGGACCACCTGCGGACTACGTTCAGTGCGTCTTCAAGTTCAAACGGCCGCCTGATCGTTCGAACTGTCGTCTGCTCTTTCAAACGTTTCTCCTTGTCGTCTGCTCTCTTAGACGACGCCGGTCCGGAGACCAAATGTTGGCCCGGTACTTGCGATAGGAAGTAAGTGCAGGCCTCAAAAGACTTAAATTTGAAGGTTGGTAAGCAGGCTCGATGTAAACAGTAGATACAAGGAGATGCTGATCATTGTTACCAGTGACCATCACCGACTTGTTATGCCTAATTCAGTTGGTCCGATTCTGCTTGCGATTTTCGGTATCGACGTCGACCATCTCAGCCACGGTTCACGCTTTTGCAGCCCGAGCGGCGTCGCGACTGAAAATTCCGAGCGAAATCTCATCATGCGAATCAGCGTTTTAGCGTACATTCTGCGGCGTCCACGCGGAATGAATCGCCACATGTCACATTATTCACGCGAAGTTTTGCGGTGTAACGAGCCTCGGTAATTTCGCTGACGCCGCTCAAGATAGTCAGACATCGCCAGGACGACGTAGAAGCAACAATTCGAACGCGAAAAAGGGCAGGGGGACTCACACTGACGCCGACAACATCGCATTTCAATGGTGTGCTTATGGGCGACGGCGAGCTTCTTGCCCACACCCCCATCGCGCATGCGCGGCGCCGGTGGCGTCCGCTAGGGGCGCTCCGGGCGCTCCGGTTAGTTTGTAAACATGAGTTGGTGTATATCCCCCCGTACCGTCCGTACGGTGCCAGTTCACAAGCGTGTTTCCTGTAGAGAGTTAGGATCTGTTTCTTCGCCATTGGTTTTCGCCATTGTTCAATTCCAGTCTGTGTCAATGCCGAGAGATGGCGTACGCCGCGTATCGGCCAGCGCTCCTCGACGCGACATGCGCCATCTGTCGCCGGCACTGCTCACTACGCGTGCATCGTCTGCGATGCGGCGGAGGAAATTGCCCAGAACAGTTTTTTTTTTTTTAACGAGGTAAGTTTATTGATTCATTTCTATTCTGTTCCTGCCTCCACCCCACCTGCTCCCACTCTCTGTGGTAAATTGTCAGCGCAATACGGCGAGAAACCAACTTTTGCGGGCCGTCTAAAGTGCCTTAAAAGCATTGGATTACACGCTGTACAATGCGACACAAGGTGCAAAATGGGGTAGGTGAAGACAATAGGAAAATAATAAGGTATTTTTAATATACTTATTTTACACGACATCTTCTGTTTCTTCTAGTTTTTATATGTTAGGAAATATTTCACGCGGGTCACGCATTTCAGATTTAATGCACTTAAAACCGTTGAATACTTTCTCTAGAAATCCGGAGTTTCTATATTTTTCTTTAAACACTCGGGAAAGCCAATCGCTGCAACCTGCGGAAGGAACTCGGCCAGTGAAAAAACTTAAACTATATAACGTTAAAAAAAAGGACTGCGAAGCGACACTTAGCATGACGTAAGTCCGTGAAACGATCGTGCTCAGCGTCACAGCACTGTTTTTGTAAGTGATATGAGCAAAAGAGGCGCATAAACTTTCTTAAAGTGTATATTCGCTTTAAAATGTGAGGAGGAAATGTCATTAATGAGGTAGCGTACGGAATTGTACAATGCAGAATGCACGTCGACCCAAAAATATATCACCGAAAAATTAATTCACTACTTTATGCACCCGTGTGGCTGTGTATATACACCGTCTATCTTTGTGTTTTTTTTTCTTTGTGCTGCTGCTTGGTTTTTTGATAGCGCTGGACGCACGCTGCTCCCGCTTTTCTCGCTCACGATAGTATCGATCCTTACGCTATAATATTGAAACAAGCCCAGCCGGCGTTTCACCATTCAATGATTAATTCACTTTGTCCAGAACTTGTACAAAGTCGGGAACGTTTGGGGGTCTGGAGCGTTTTTAATATTCATCTCATAAAAAAAGTGGTCAAGCTGATAAGTCACGCGTAAAATTGATTTGCGGTCGTTTTCACACACACACGCACAAAAAAGCGGTGTGTTGCTATTTATTTTTGTGGTAGTGCAGGGGGCAGACAATATATGTCGCAGCCTAACTCAGTAATAAAAAAAATTAAGAACAAAAATACGCTGTCACTAAAACGTCTTGAGAATTAGCCTAACATGTATACAACCAGAACACTCATCATAAGTGCACGCACGCGACACTTTGGCAGCTTTAACACGCGCTTAAGAATGGAAGAATTAACAATCAAAGCTGTACCAACTGAACAGAACGACGCCATTATTTTAATTATCGAATAATTTTACACTGCTGCACTTTTTGATTTTTTTTACAAGTTAAGGCAATCGGCACGCATGACGAAGCACTGTTCGCGAACACAAAACGGTGTATTTCAGTTCATAGGCCACTCCCTCTTCTTTTTTTCTTTTTTTGAGCTGTCGGTGACTGTGGGGGCTTTAGACGGGTTGCGTTCACAGCGCCACGATGAGGCTGTGGCGAATTTCGAAACTACAGTCTCGTCTGCTCTTGTGCGCCTCCCTCGAGCTTCTACTATTCCGAGTTTCTGCTCTCGTTTATCGTCAGTCACTTTCAGGGAGAAGCTATATATGATTTCGGACGTGTGAATGGTGAGTCGATATAGGGCATCGACTCGATCACCGTTTGTATATGGTGTGCAGAAACATCAAAAACTACTCCCACCCCCTCTCTCACACACAAAAAAAATGATAATATATTTTTTTATTACAAATTAACACGACTTTTAAGGAGATTTGGATTTCTTTATCTCCTTATTAATCTGCAGTCATACATCGCTCCAAAGACACGTTGTTCTGCCGCGGATATGATGGCAGAAATTACCTGCTAGACACGCCTCAGAAATGTCCGAAACATGCTTTTGCTTCATACATATGTAGGCTTCGAAAATGCCTGTGGACAGTTTTTCTATGACCAATGTGACAAAACCTTCATAGCAGCAAGAAACACTCATCGAATAATCTCTGCGGACTGTCTTCTGAATGTTCTATTATCAGTCTGGCCGGAGCTTTATATTATTCCGCAATGAACGTAGTCTCATCGATCGTGTCGGGCCTCTTTCCTTTCTCCGGTCTGACTCAGACGAAGTCTCAGATTCATGCGAAGATAAACACACAATGGATTTTTTTTCTCGCGTAACGAGCGTTTTTTGGGGAGTGTCTCCCTAACTACTATAAAGGAGGGGCAGCTCGGCCTCCGGCCGTCAGAACGTAAACATCGTGAGTTTCGTATTGGTTTTCATTGCGTTTAATGCTCCCAACTATCGATGCTCAAAAAAGAACCATAAAAGAATGAAAGACGTTTACAAATCTTTGTAACGCCGAATTAGAGCGCAGCTCTTGAGGAGAAAGGAGGGGAGGGAACGGAGGGGAGGGTCTTCCCTCTTACCCCTCCCTACCCTTCCGCTGCTCTGCCTCTCCCATTTAGCGAAAACTTCTCGCTACATTTCCCGCTAAACTTAGCGGGAAAAGTTTCCGCTAAATTTATAACGGAGATGTTACCGTTATATTTTTAGCGGGAAAATTTAGCGAACATTTTCCTGCTAAATTAGCGGGGACATTTTTGCGCTAAATTTAGCGGGAAACTATTTTCATTATTTTACGCGCGGTTACGCCCGCTTGCATTATTCCCATAATGCATCGCGGGCTGTCATGCCGACGGCGACGGCGACGCCGCTCAAGCCGGAAACAGTGCGCCTAACAGCTGCGCTCTAGAAGAATGACGAAATACGCGCAAACATGCTATACATGTTCGCGCGTATTTCATCTTTCTTCTATTCAGGGAAAAACACGGTTCGTGTACCATATATATCATGGTTGCTGCGTCGCCGCAATATAACAGATATTCCGTCGACATCAGCAGAATCAAAATGGTACAGGCACCATTTTCCCGATACAACGGAGAAATCGGCAATACTCGCACGACTTTCCGACCCGGGGCGAATATCGCCCCAATATTGTGTGCTGCCTGGGTAAGTAGTTGGTCGGGCGCGGAACGGTACCCACCAAGAATGGTGACAGTGGGGAGGAAGGAACAGGGGAGGGGATGTACGCGTGCTCGAATGCTTACTGCAGAAGGTCCGCTGCACCTGACGCACTGTACCGTAGTACCGTGCGTTAGAATTTTATGAACTTTCATGGACAAAAAGAACGACGAAGAGAACAAGGAAGACATAAGACGGACGGATTCGAAGTTGAAGAAGAAGCGGACAAGATTGAGACTACGGCCGACGGACGATCGAGCACGTGAATTGCACCTTTAGATTCAATTGCAAATATAGTGCAAATATCACAGTTACTTAATTCAACGTCAACATATTCTTTTTAAAAGCAACACCATCCGTTGAAACAGTCACAGGCGTGGTGTGATAGGTTTCGGGGCAAAAGTATATACGTTGTGTTGGCTTCCTTAGACGGGTAGAGATCTGCTCTAGAATTATTTCTGGAGCGCTGACGGGTGGGGGCGCAAAACGAAAAAACTACCTTCAAAGTCAAGAACGAACATTTGGAAAGTGCTAGCGTGAACAGAAGATGAATATCGAAATAAGGAAAATGGAATAATGTTAGGGTTGTTTACGCTCCTCTACATTTTATTTTCGCAAAAAAAGAAAAAGGTAATAAAGAAAAAGAAACCCGTGACGATAATTTTGCAGCTGAATTTAGAGGCACCTTGACGTCTCGTCGCGTGGTTACAGATGACGATAATTTGCCCGCTAAATTTAGCGGGTAAATTAAACGTCTTCGCTCCCCCAAAACGGCTGTTTAGTGTCTTTTCAACAAGTTTGAGCGACCTATTCCTAAATATACCTATATCATGCGTTGTCGAACTTTGGAGAAAAAGGTAGGCTGGCTATTCCGATTGCTTGCTTTTACATTCACGACATCCCATCGCGACCGAATACAGTGCACGCATTTTCAAATAGGTGACTTTTCCTCGAATGTATGGTTCTGCCTATACCAATACGGATAGAATATATGCTGGGTCACGTTTTTCGGGGTTCCCCCGACGTATCCAACGTTTATGCGCGTTTAAACAAAGTAAGAAATGTACTAGGCCGATTATCCTGTTCCGTCGTTTCAGTGTCCTATGCTTCTTAAATTATCCGTTACCGCTATGGAGTTACAGCCGGACCGCCAGAATGGTGGGCGCGGCAGGCCTATAGTCCTACTCTTCGTTAAGTCCATAGCCCAGGTCCTTATAACGGCCGCTGGAGGTCTGTGTTTCAATGGGGGCTCTCACGAAGATGAATGAGTGTAATGCAAGCGATCGGTGACTTTATTTTGATGCAGTGCTGAGATGTACCATACTTCGTCAACTGGGCGATTATCGAAATCGAAACCATGCCAGAAAGGCCACACAATTCAACGTCGCGCAGTATTGCATCCATCGTTTATTCGGAAGTACATGCAGTATAGTCTATTTCGTCGTCATGTCTACTGGCGAACACCCTGTTTTTTGTATGATGTGGGAGTGGTGCAACAAACCGTATACGGTTTAAATTTGAAACCACTTCGTTCGTTCTTCTGAGAACGTGAGCACAGAATGCAAGCGACCCGGTGTGTTCATACTTCGTTTCAGCTTGGGTCCAGACGCAGGCGATGCTACAAGCGCGAGCTCCGGGCTTTCAGCGTCCCTGCCAAGCACGCGCGCTCGTGCAATGCAAGCACTGTTCAGGGCCACACGATCGCGATCGTAGCATCGGCTGCGTCTGGACCCAAGCTGAAACGAAGTATAGAAAGTAGCGCAAGGTGCGTCTATGCACGAGGCACGTGCAACACGCAGCCCTTGGGAAGATCATGGCGGCACAGCGCAGCACTGGGCTGGATTTCAGACGCCATGAATTTCCCAGAATTGGCGCGCGGCACGTGTCTCGAGCATTTCCACAACAATGAATGGCGCCACTTTCAGGTGCTTTAGCACTGAGTGTATCGCGGTTCGCAAGGCTGAGCGTGACTTCCGAGAACTCGTTGACGTCTGTATACATTGTCCTCCCGACAGTCGCGATAAAGAACTTTCGCAGTTCATCGAAGCATGGCGGCGCGCAGAAACGCTTGATGGAACAGGGACACGCTTCGTCATCGGTATCTAAATCGTAACTTCAGTATGGGCCTCGGACTGACCAACAGTGGAGTTTCCGTAATTTAATTATTCATCGGGTGGACAAGTAAACCTCGTCTCCCTGACCCGTAACGCGGTTAAACCGGGGTGGCAGACTGCTCGAACGTGGTACGAAAGACGGCCTGCAAACACTATAGGGTGCCTACATGTTTCCGCCGCTCAGCGGAGCGGAAACATGTAGGCACCCTAGCAAACACGACTCACCGCTATATCCGCGTGCATGGCTCGAATGCCGCGTGGCCCAAGTTTCTCCTCGAGCCGATTGCTACCCGGCTCGCCGCGCGCCATCGATCACGTGATGAAAGTACCGCGTTGCGACAGGAGGCATTGAAGGACCAACCTTGATGGATGGCCGAGAAGCCATCATCGCGCACACACTTATAGTGCATGATCACGGCGGGGAAGAGAAGTGTTTTCGAGTTGAAATCACTTGACTGATGCATGAGCGCGGGCACTTCCGCCCGCACCGTCGTTTAATCGACGAGAGGGAGCTCGATATTTGCACCGGCCATCAGTTTGTTGAGCACAGGGGTCGAAATAACGCTTTACCAGCGGAGCCTATATCCGGAGATTACCCGCGGATCATCCGCGGATCATCCGCGGAAAAAAATGAATCAGATTTGGCGGATCGCGGATTGGATGCGGAAGCCAGGGGCTGCGAATGCGGATCGGATGCGGATATCCGCGGGTCCGCGGATCTACATTTTTGCCGAGGCGGCCTATAAACGTGTACGACCGAATAGTATAGAGTGAATAAGTGAGCGATACTATGAAATGCATCATCGAATGTATTGCGGGAGCCAACTACTCCCTAAGATAAAAGGTGCCGATAGGGGAGAAAATTGTTATTTACGTCAAGAAAGATTCGATTGTCGCCGAAGATCGCTTCAGAACGTTCTATCTCGCCAAGAATGATCTCCCTATAGTAAAAGCAAAGAATGCAGGAGCATCAGTCGTCCCCGGAAACCGCGTTCTTGTTTGGCAGGGAAAGAGCGGAAAACGTTCTGTGGGCAAAGAAAACCCACAACGTATACAAGCCACAAGAAAGCAGAAGAAGCATGCAAGTGGCTTCTTCACATGCAGAGTAGATCAAGGAGGCTGAAATCGATCCTCTGGAGTGGTGGAACTTCCGCCAGCACGAGTTTCCACACCTCATTCTTGCAGCGCAGTTGGTGCATGCCATCCCCTGGCATGAAGGGCATCAACGGTGTTATTAGTCTGTCATTTGTTAATTTTCATGTTTGTAAAATAGGTGTCTGCTTGAAGGGGATTTTACGAAATAGAAAGTAAATATTAACTTTTCCTTCCCTTTGAGCGCATCTTCTGGACAGAGTGTCAGTGTCACGGACTCCCAAGACGATATGATAAGTGCGATCATCTTTCGAGCGATGCGAAGTGTTTTTGGGTGATCGCTTATTTTATAAATACGATAAAACAGATTACGTTAAAATTACTTCCACCGTATTCTGACACGAAGAGTTCGTTGTACAAAGGTAAGCAGACGGCTTAAAGGATACCATCCAGATGCTTTTCTTAATCTTTATTCATGCTTAATTTCATAATGTAACAAGAACGTGCATATTGGTGGTTGGATTCAGTTTCGAATTTCGAATGCGGGCGCAAAGTCTGCGGATGCGGACCGTATGATGAAACTGTTATCCGAGTAGGGCTCCAGTTACCGGTAACGTGTTACTCATAACGTGTAACGCGTACTGATAACGCGTTGCTCGTGATAACGACGTTACTGATAACGCTCTTGAGCCGGGGTCACACTGCTCAGACATCGTACAAAAGACAGTCTGCAAACGGGAGTCACCGCAATATCCGTGGTTCGAATGCCGCCTGCCAAGTTTTCTCCTAATTGAACTCATTGCTGTGCGGCATTCGAAGCCCGGACTCGCGGTGGTTGGCGTTCGAATCTGTATGCAGACTGTCTTTTGTGTATTGTATAAGCAGCGTGGTCCCGGCTTCCGAGTTTTCAGTAACGTACTCGTTCAAATTCAAAATGGCTAAAAACGAAGTAATTTTGTTACTATTTCACAGTATAGTGTCTATCCAATAACGGTAATCGTTACTCGTTACTTTTGATTCAAATTAGTCACGTTTCTTGTGCCTTCGAAGGGATAGCGCACCGTCGAGACCTCGCTGCATTCTGCAAATTGGATAAACAAACGATGAGAATAATATGAAATAACTTTCTAAAAGCTGAATTGCTGTCGAAATGCTTAACTACCACGTATCGCTATGAAATACTGAAATGTAAAGTTACGCAAAAGCAACGTTTGTTGGGTTGTGGAAGTTACGGTAACTGTATTTCGTTACATTTCCAGGAAACCGTAACGAATCTTACTAACGTGTTAATATTCGACTGGCCAAGGATCGAGTAACCCTATTTGATTACTTATTTTCGGTAACGGGCACAACGCTGGCCTTATCCACAGCGATAGATTGGCTACCTTGCAGGGCGTTCAGAGCTGATGCATGCCTGTTCAATTGTGTGTGGGCCTAAAAACAGTTTCATTTACAAGATGCTGTTCACCATTCCGCTTGATCGTAAACGAACCTCTGGCAGTAAGCTTTCGGCAAAATGCGCAGTAGGCGGTTGCTGTAACCCAAAATGGTCTATCTAGGTACCTCTGCTCATTGAGTTTTGTTTTCGAAACTCGGCCGCACAGAACAAAACAAGATACATACAAGCTTGATTACGCTGACAACCCCAAAGTTCCCAGACATACGCGCGCCGCCTCTACTTACGCCATCTATCGGCCGCAGTTGCGCCACCTCCCGTAACTCAATGGACCAAAGCGATGTTTTTTTTATATACCAAGAAAACTAATCACTCAATCGCTTTGCACTTTTGTGTAACTTTTTACTACGTTTACTTTTTTACTACTCAGGACCGAGGAGCACAGGATTAGTTTATTGTAAATAACGTAATTATTCTGGATGAACAGAAAGGCTCTGATCTGAATGGAAATGTATATACGTCGTGACCACATCACGTGACCTGAGTTCACGCGATATTAATTTCCCCGTTAAATTTAGCGAGGAAGTCGACGCCACGTGAGTTGAGACGACGACAAACCTGGGACGTCAGTGTATGCCCATCTGAATTTCGTGAGGAAATTGCCGTCATTTGACGTGGTGACGAAACTGTGACGGCAATCTCCCCCCCTAAATTTAAAGGATAAACTGACGTCATGTGACTCGAGGTCACATGACGTGGTTACGTGACACGACATCACTTTTTCCAGAGGAAATTGACGTTACAGCTTTATGGTCGCGTAACTTTATACCAGCTCATCACGTGACGTCGATTCCCCCCTCCCCCGCTAAATTCAGCGGGGAAATTGGTGTGACGTCACTCGACACGACGGCGAAACTCTCACTCTTGTATGATATATGAACAGAGCGACTACGGATCAGAAAGCCGCTCCTCAAGTCAAGCGGAGGGCACTCTTTTCACATTAACCGGCTTGCCGGCTCACATTATCCGGGTGTCACACTAGGTGGCAGCGCCGCGGTTCCGCGCGATGCCTTGCATTCCGCCCCATCCCCCACTCCAATTAACGGGAGGCGCCGGTTCTTCGTTTGAAGAAAATGGGCTTTGTCAAAATGGGCTGCTTCGCTCGCTCCGTATACGCATAAGCTTCATTGTTGGGGAACCCATAGAACAAAAGGTTATTTGACTGTGACCTTTCGAAAGGACCCTCGATCCCCACACCCTTTTTGGGCCGTTTTGTGCCCCGAAAAGGGTGCCGCCTTCTAATTGGCCACGCTGCCGGCATCGCATCGGGGACCGACCAACCAGAAACTGCAGAATTGCTTCGGATGTTTGTTTTTTGTTTGTTTTTTTTCCCCGTTTTGGATGGTGCTGACTTTCGGGGCTTCTGGTGGGATCAGGGTTCTTTGATCTGGCTTATCGGTCGGCAGCGAGACAATCACTTTTCTCTATTTTATTGTTGCTCTTTCTTAATCCGAATCTTTTTTTTTTTAATAATGCAATGTTCCTTTTTTTTACTTGGATTTTTTTTTCGTGTGCGCTGGCGTAAACAATAAGTCTTATTTATTTTATGCGAGCTTGTTTTGCCTCAAGGATCAAGAAACTTTTTTTTGCGTGTTATTTTGAAATTTTGTTGCATCTTCTCGTTCGCGTTTACCGGAAATGTCGCACACAGTACATTTGGCACCGAAGGAGCAAAATATGTTGTGTAGATGTTGGCTTTTCGTTCGAGGTTGTCCGTAGTAAAATGTGGAAACTTGTTCGACATTGGCCTATAGTGAGAGGAAGAACCTGATCCACTGAATTGCCCTCTTGCAAAGCGTCTTTTTGCAGGTCGCTATACTCCGTTTCGTACTCACACTCGGAGATAACTTTTTTGTGGCATTTTTGGAGGAGAGGGGAGAGCTTTAATCAGCGCTCAGAAGGGGAGGCGGCACGCGTGCCCGTACCTTTGACTACATTGCCAAGAAAAGTTATCGCCGACCGTAGTATTCAGCGCTGTCAAACCTACTGGCGCGAGCGCGTGGCTTCAACTATACGGTTTCGTTTTCTCCGAGAACGCTCACAAAGTACGAGATCGAACCCCATGCTCGCGACAGCAGCTTTCACTGCTCTGTGCAGCTCAGCCTGAACCCCTGGACACGCGCGGATCTATTTCGCATTTGCGGCAGTTGACGAGGGTGCCGTTTATGAGCAAATAATTTAAGACTTTGTGCGCGCTGTTTGTTGTTAAGCCGCATTTACACCGCCTCAAGTTTGCTGCATACAGGGGTCGCAATTAAGGCGCCGCCCGGTTAAAAGAGTTCGGCCGTGTTTTCTTTTTTTCTATTCGTGCATCAATCGCGATTCACATTTCGCGTGGCTGGTTCCTGCGCTCTCGCGGTGCGTTTATCTCTGGTGTGGACAAGCGCGCGTTGTTAGTACGCAGACCGTATGTATGGCTATAGATGGGACACGTTGCAGCCTTCCGTGCGCACTGAGGCTGGAGTTCCCACTCGTTAGCGGCGCACGTCGTATGCTTCGAACGACAAATGGATAACGGTCACGCGTGAAAACAATTTTATTGCTGTGTCTTGTGATTCATCCTCTTGTCTTTCGAGTAGAGGTCGTTAGAAAAAAAGAAAATCTAGTGCAAGTTGCGGTTTAACTTACGGTAAGCGGGTTCCTAAAGTAGGATTTGGTTTTTATGCATCGTACGTCTTTCTTGAACAAGATCTAGCTAACTGAGTGGCTTAAATTTACGTACATTCAAGACGTTTCCTTTTTTCTTTATCTTATATTAAAATTTTTGCGGACACGTGAAATACCTCAAGCATATGAAATGTGGTCGCTAGCCACTTTTTTCTCGAGAGTCTCACCGATAGGTTACGAAATAACACGGTTGGGCTAAAATCGCACTAAACACGCGGCACAAAAAAAAAAAAAAAATTAGTTTTAATGTTTTTAGTATTTTTTGGTGTTCGTCTTGCTGGTGGAACACCTGCCGTTCTGAAAATTAAAAAGGGCAGCTGGGTTTCACCGCAATTTACACCAGCTCTAACAAAAACCGTTTGTTCTTTCATTTAACCCCGTCGAAAAAAAAATATTTTGAAAAAACAAAATTCTTTCGCTTTGCATTACTAACCCTCATTTCTTGAAGGCTGTTGCTCGGTTTTTTTGCGGCGTATTGAAAATAAGCACCTATTCCTGGAGGAAAAAATGAGAGGAAATTGCTCGGTTCGATTTGGCCCTGCGTTTAAGCCATCGTGTTGGTCGAAAGGTATCTCTAGAGTAAACACTGTCCGTTTTTATAACCTAGTTTTATCATTTCCTTTTTTATCTTTCTTTTTTTTTTTTGGGGGGGGGGGGGGAGTTATTTTATTTAGTGAGTTGAATGTTTTTCCTTTTTATTGGGTATTTTAGCTTCCTGCTATTTTTTCGAGTCTGCTCAAAGGCCGGCCACCGCGAGAGGTCCGAGTTTACAGGAAGAGTAAAAATAAACGGTTCTGACTTTTCACCGCGACCATCTGGCCCAGGAGGATTGAAAAAAGAGTAGGAAAATAAAAGATATATAAGTACTGCCGAAACTTCGTTGGTACTATGTTTATTTCTTCTTTTTTTATTTTGTTTCTTTCTTGCACGTTGGACTGACCTCCAACCTCACCCCTAATTTGCCTGCTTCTTTTTTCTTTTTTTTCAGCTTCGTGTAGACAGGTTGGTTTGATTATTTACAACTTGTCTCTTTTTGTGCTCTCGTATTGTTTGCGGCCGCCTTTCTGCGTATCCGGTGGGGGGCGCAAGTTGCGACTCGGCTCCCGTGAGTCACGACTTGGAATCCGGGCCCTTTATACAGAGAGATCACTTCGTGAGGGCCTGACTTTTGACCACCACGGTCGCCGACAACTTAAGAAACCGAAAAGCGTGGCTTATCACCTTAGCGCTCCGTGATTGGTTCTCGCGGTGTTCTCATCGCCCAATGCCGTACTCTCATTGGCCCAGTGGGGAGCTATATTGATATGCACAGAACACGCCCCGCCCCGCGTTTTTTTTTATATTGTCAGGATGATAGCAGAGTGCGGCTGGAGTACGCGGCGCGGTGTGGATGCGGCAACCGGACAAAGAGCACAGAATAGAAAGATTTAGGGAAGCGTGTTTGCACATCCGGTATGGTACGATAAGCCCTCCGGAACGAAGTGCGCATGTGTGAGTCTTCTGGGCTAGCGCATGCGCAGTTGCTACCGGAGGTCCCTTCGTACCGTACCGGATGTGCAAACACGCTTCCCTAAAACTCGCTAGTAACAACCAGTGTCGCCGAACACTCGAGGTCCGTTTCACACACTTGCAACTCCTTAGCAGTCAGAAAAAAAAAGGGAAAAAAGTAATTGATGACAATTACAATTACTCTCGCTTAAAAACAGTATTTGATTAGGTAAGTGAATTACTCGAGACGAAAGTAATTTGCCGTTACTCGAGAGAGTAAGTGTTACTTCTCTGATTACTTCGGATTTTCAGAACGACGAAGTTTTTCTACCGCGGTTTGAAGACGGGTCTTTCGAAATGTCCATTATTGGATTAGAATAGCCGAATTGTAAACTACTTATCTTCCTAATCCACCAATTTCGGTAAACCGTGGTCCTCCGGTCGGAGATTTGGTTCGATGATTCCTTGGTGTGTGTAACTTGTACAGACAAAGGGCGCCATTTAGAAACGGGAGGGGGAGAAAAGTAACGGGTAGAGGTAATTTTTGTACTTTCGAAAGTATTCAGATTACTCTTATGATGGCTACCTGATGACTCTAATCAAATTACTACAAAATTACTCCATAAAGTAATCGATTACGAGTAATTTGATTACTTGTCACGAGTGCCGTACAAGTAAAAAACCTCTTACGACGGAAGAACACACTGGCAGGCTGGCTGGCGCCATCTGTGAGATGACCGTGGAAGGAACTGCATTTCACTAGAGTGAAGGACTTTCTCGGTATTTGCGAGAAGAAATGTACGTGCTACCTATACGAGAAATGGTCGGTTATAACATTGACGAAATGTTTATCGAGCCAAGAACATAAATAATGAAACCCGGAAAAAGAGATGTAGAATATATACGGGACTCTCAAGTGCTCCACGGCGACCCGATAGGTGGCGCTAGTGTTTTCCTCTCGTCGTAAGAGATTTTAAGAGGTTTAAAGGCACGCGGTCCTAAGCCGTCGCCAGTGCGCGAACCGGCCTCCAATTTTGTACCTTTAGTATATGGCGGCTCGAGGGTCTCAACTCTGTAGTCCCTAGCCATTTAGCAGAAGCTAATGTTTTAACTTTTCCAGCGTTTTAACACCTTTCCGGCAAATTTGTTTAAATGTTTGCAGGCGTGCCTCAAGGGGGTTTTGGTTATCTTTTATCTATCTTGCTTCTTTTATGTTTTCCTTTCTGTTCCTTCCAGGAATATTCTTCAGTTGCCAGACATCGTTGCGTTCGTTCACTTCTCGTTCTTGTCCTTCGTGTATTTTGCTCTGTTTTTTTTTTAAAGTTTTCTTGTTACTTAAAACGAAAAATGTCGAGTAACTGGGATGGGGGACGCATCAGCAGCATCCAGCATTCCGCAGAAAAGAGCTGTGCGCTTGCTCAAAACGCGTTGCACAGCCCACTAGACTCAGAAGCCGATTATTGGAATGGTTCATATAGAGGGCGCTGTTATACGGTACGCTGCCCGGCGCGCGCCTCCGACTTGCCAGTGTTTAGCGTCCTATTCGCCCATGTATCGAAAGTGGTCCCGAAGCCGCAACAAAACGACGTTGCAGAAGCCGCATTGTCACGCTGTCGGATATCGCGATCCTGGCGGTTGGTGGTCGTAGAAATGCTGGCGAAAAGCAGGAAAGAACAGACTCAATTAAAGTTTTACCACCACCACCACCACCACTCGAGTGTCGCTGTCGTCGTCACGGCGTCCCAACCCCCGGCTGCTGGGGCTTCCGTGTTCTGTCGAGCCGGAGAGCGACCTGCGGCAGAGCAGGCGTCTGCCACATCCACCACCGCTGCCGTGACGCCGCCAGGATCGCGACCGGCGACAGCGTGGTTTTTGTATGATGACGTCATCGGGCTGAAATCGAGGGACCGCTTTTTTGGACGCGGTAAACACCCCAGCCGGAGACGCGTTCCAGGTATCATAGTTACGGCGATGAGAGCCGATTCAAAAGGAACAGCCGCAGTATAATCATCATCCATCACCATCATCGTCAGCCAAGATGTCGTTTCGATTAAAAAGATTTCATCTTCGCCTCGAGGTCGTAATGACAGCAACTTATAAAAACAGTCAAAAATCTCACGCACCTTTTTCTTTTTCCTCACACTTTCCTTTCTTTATATTTTGATAAATCATGCATCTTTGCTGAAGTTTGTGCTTTCCATTCTAAAGTCCAACAAAGCGCGAGGCGTCACAGCTGCTCTAGTCATTCCCGTAATTTAAGCAGAATTCAATTCGCGACACTGGTTACCTCGTACCAGGCCAGAAGAAGAAAAAAAATAGATAAAGGGGCGTTACACTTAGCCCGCATAACTTGTTTCTATATTTTCGTTCAGGTGGCATTTAGTCCTTTTGCTTTTGTTTCACACTTCGGCCGCCAGGTCGCACCAGTTTTTGCTGCACGCTTGGATATGCGGAATAGCTCCCCCTTTCCCTCTTTCACGTCTTTTCCGCTGGCTGGAGTCACCTCCTCTGGAGATGCGAATATCACTTTTTTTTTCTTACGGCTTCATTAAAGTTTTTTTTCTCAGGAAATAAGTACAAGCTTACACTGTTGACAAATCGAAGTATACTGACGCGTAATATATTTTCCGGTAGTATGTATTAACGCGATAGCGTTAAGGAGCTCGTTTCGCAGAAATATCGGCGTCCGTGTCGGCGTCTGTGGGACCGTAAAATTCTGATTGATCGATAGGGCCATGACGCCGGAGCTACGTGTAACGTCACGTGTGACGTCACGTGACGTCACGTCACCGTCGCAGTGATTGAGTTTGATGAAAGTGGTCTAGAGGAGGGGGACAACTGTCGTTCAGGTATGTCATAAAACAAAAGAGATATGAAGGAAATCACAACGTCCTCGACTACCATGACTTACTCTCCGCATTGTCCATAGACACAACGCAGCAGCCGCACCTTCTGACTGCTTTTGTTTTCGTGTTGATATATGATTACGGTTAATGTCATCACGTGACTGTCTCCTGTTGACCCGCTGCGTACTGCGCGCCGTTTGAAGACAAGTTCGAGAGGATAGTAGAGTGCGCGCCTGGATTTTGTTTCCGGGTGCTTCGACGCAACGGACAAATAGGATCATGGCGTTGGCAACGTGGAGCAAGACGGATGGGAAGGGTGACTTGGGGGATGGGACTTAAAAATAGAAAGCTGCGGTTTATGGCCGTCAACGAATGGCGTAGTGCCTGGAAACTGAGCGAAAGGCCCACCGAACGTTTCACTTGGGTTGAATCAGAAACGATATATAGTACATACATTTTCTACAAGATGCTGTGGCTCTTCTATACACGCTTTGCAAGTACGGCCTCTTGATGCCGCCATCTTGATGTTGGTACGTGCATCATGGCCAACTTTCCGGGACATTCCGTGGGATGAAACGTTTTCGAGGAAATATAAAAATTCTGATTGATTTGCGTTCCATGATACTTAGCGCCATTTTGTATATATGATACAAAAGCGTCTAAGGATACCTTAAGCGCCGTTCACACATATGCAACCGAGTAAGACCGAGAGAGTTCAGACCAATTTTTACGCCTCTTGCGACGTCTTAGGTCCAGCTCCGCTGCAGCGCATCTGGTCCTAAAACGTCGCAAGAGGCCTAAAACCGGTCTGGTCTTTCTCGGTCTTACTTGGTTGCATATATGTGAACGGCGCTTTAGACGCTTTTGCGCCTATAAAACTCAATCAATCAATCAATCTATGATACCCTGGCAATTACATTCTCGCGAACATTACGATCTTTTGTCAAGAAAAACGGAAACAAATTATAGAGCCTTGTAATAAAAACTATCTACGCGTCCAAAAGCTTAATTACTACTTATTGATACTTTATGACTGTCATCTAAAATATTGCCAGGCAACATTACCGTGTTTCTTTTCATTCAGTTGAGATTCTCATTTTATAGTGCAAGCACCGAGGCGTTCAGTCGAAGAAAGTTGGAAATGAGATCGTCTGATAGTCAAGTCTTGCGAAAGTGGGCCCATGGTTATCAGACTGGTACCGCAACGAAGCGTTTTTTTCACCGATGGTGGCCAGACTTGCTTCTGGAGCATGGCTGCCTTAAACCGTGTAGACATGGCTTGCAGTGAAGTAACATCAGCTCTCGCTGTGGCGGCGTTGATGCTTCGTGCGTACCAGAGCCATGCAGCAAGGATTTCATTTATTTATTTATTTTGAATTATTTAAAGCACACTGCGGCTCACACATGTGGGCCATAGCAATAGGAGGAACTGGCAGAGCAGGACGCGCACCAGACGCAGATAGATGGCCAGCAATGCTCTCTTGGCCAACCAGAAGCCGCAAATAATCCCCTAGCGGTGGTGGCGAGAAACTATTCTTATCGGTGCGTTAGAGTTACATAGAGTAACTCTTGAGGGTTGAAAATATGGTGCACGTGGTGTTTCGATTACGGTCATGAAAATGGTGGCAGAAACGAATGTGCTGCTCGAACTCTGTTTGTTTTGTTCGGACGACAAATCATGCTGACCGCACATAATCGATATTAATCTCACTTTGTCCACGCCTTGTTTGGGAAAGGAGGTGCTCGTTGGTTTGGACCACACATTCGTTTCTTTCACCATTTTGCATGACCGTGGTCAAAAGGTCGTGTTCACCATATGCTCGGTCACTCGGAGTTACTACGTTTTACTCTAGCGCACTGATAAGAATAGGTTCTCACGACCACCGCCAAGTGGTTCGGTCGCCACATTCGAATTTTGTGAACACGCTCAACCCGCTTTCGGACAATGCGTCTCCTCATTTGCCTTTTATAGACCTGTCCAGCTGCAGTCTCGAACGAAGTGATTTACAGCGCGCGTCCCTGGTTTTGAGAGTGTACGTCAGTGTTGCCCGACCGCGCTGGGCTGTGGGTTTTCTCGTCAGTGGGGATGTGGCAGCCTGCGTAGACGCCATTCCGGACGCTGATAGCAGCTAAAGTGTCGCGTTTTTTATTTTTTTATGTGTGCTTTATGGCGAATAGAATTTCTCGGTGTTTTAAAGAAAGTATTGTACTATTTCTGGGAACAAAACACACAAATGAAAGCTATTTTTAATCAGTTCGTGCGCGACAGAACAAATGCAACTTGAAACGTTTGTTTCATTTTAGGTTGATTTTTTTTACGACGCCATACACTCAACCATGTCGTTATAACAAGGTTTTGATTGTCGAAAGTATTTGACCACACAAGATAGCCGAAATGCGTGGCTATTCCCCGCTCACAACATGAAATTCAACGAGTCTCATCGACATTATCTGAAAACGTCTCAAATAACACCGCACATCTAATATATAGTGTCGACGACAATCACTTTACTACTATCAGACAGAATCCGGCTTGTTCTGGGACATGTTTCGAAGAGAGCTGCTCTTTTGTACAATACAAAAGCGAATGCACGAACCTGTCTCTTCTGTTCCCATACCCCGGACCCGACCCTAACAGCTATTTTTCGCGTAGACCGGGAACATAGCCGGGAAGGCTTTTCAAAGATTATCTCAACGGAAATAATCCTCGAAGAACCCCGAACGGCCCCCCCGCGTCGCCGGGCTGCTTGACGTTCGCTCTCTTCGGTCGTTTCCTGCGAAGGCCGAGCAGGCTACGAGCCCTGGTACTCCCTTGTTCTCACAGTGGAAGCTAACACACAAAGGGTAAGCATACCAAACAGGCAAATAGAGTAAAAACTTTCATGAAAATCCGGCGAACTCCGATTGCACAATGCAGGTGTGGGGTCGCGCTGACCGCATTTCCACAGCTCAGGTGGGTGACAGAA
This sequence comes from Ixodes ricinus, assembly GCA_037355805.1. Taxonomy (NCBI): domain Eukaryota; kingdom Metazoa; phylum Arthropoda; class Arachnida; order Ixodida; family Ixodidae; genus Ixodes; species Ixodes ricinus. The sequence goes on from JAZHYW010052703.1 coordinate 23,588, forward strand.
TTTTCTGGCTGATAGGTGTCGCTCGAGTCGCAAAATGGCGGCGGCCAGAGAGCTCTTTTTTTGGCAGAGGTCTATACTTTTAAATTAATTGCCAAATTTTGTTTGTCTGGACAAAAAAAAAGGAAAAACCAACGGAACGGTGTTATTTGTGATTACGTCACGTGAAAGCAGTGTTCACTCGGAGACTGGTGGGCCCGCAGTGAGAACTGTACATCAGCGTTTCACGCGCGTCAAAAACAACCTGCATGCGTACGTTTAAAAAAAATAAAAAAGCGGCGTTAACGTTTATTTATAGTAGTCGTCGAAAAGATATGTGAGTCGTTAAACACATGGGCTTCGTTATACGCTTACAACCAAATCTCTCTAAAAAAAAAGGAAAGAAATGGAGCAACAGAAGCATTTTTTAACATTTTGCGCTCATCCATAGCAAGTGGAATGCCCAGAAGCCAACGATAACTCAGGTACATAAGAAACCTAGTTATACTAACATCTTACAAAAAAAAAAAAGATTGTTTTGTGACTGGTTTTTTTTGCGTTCTTAACGGCAAATGCCGCAATCTGATTGGTTGCCAACCAACCAATCAGATTGCGGCATTTTTAACGGTCATAAGGAATTAGTAACGGTTAGATGGCTACGGATATAAGTAATTGTGTTATTTCCAAAAGTATTCGTATCACTAGCGTGATGCCTGCGCAATAAAGGTAATCAACTGATTACAAAATTACTTCGAAAAGTACTCGATTACAAATAATTTGGTTACGTGCGATGAGTGCCGTACGAGCCTCCACATGTGTCATTTCAAACATTCCCTATTCCCTATATGTCGCTCCAGACGTTCCCTATTCACGATGCAGGTGGCATTTTATTACGAAGAGCCATATAAAATCACTTTGTGCGGGAATATATTTTTTGTTGCTTCTTTCTCTGCTAGTTTACCCACTGTTGTAGTTCTCGATGCGGCCGCTAGTGGCATTGCCATCAACCACCTTCGCGGGTATTTTGTCACCAATTTGGGGAGGGGGGGGGGGGGAGGGGGCTCTCCGCTCCGTTTTTGTCCCAATGTCCAATTGCTGCTCTTTTCTGCTCCCCTATCAACCCCGCCTGTCCAGAACACTACATGGTAGGAGACGCGAAACGATCAATGGTCGAAAATATTTCCGCGTTCGCCAGGCGGCGTGAAAATTGAAAGGCAAACCGTAAACCGACCATTTTCTGTGTGTGTTTCTTTTTCTCAGTAATAAATACATATGTTCTGGATTTCTGTCCGATCGACCCGACACGTCTGGCCTTCCCATTTTTATGCGAATTATTTCTCTTCGTGTTCCGCTTCGCCTTCAATGTGCTATTTTAGTAATACGTTCTATGTACGTTCAGTAACAGAAGTTCCCTCGTTCCCTTGACCAACTTATTTTATTATATTTTTAAATTTTTATTTTGCTTTGACCTGTCTGTTTTTTCGTCCTGGTGGCCTGGCGTTGACAGTTCCACGTTTACAATGCCGCCGTCAGCTCGGTTTGGCTATAGGCAGCTTCCATTTTCGTCCTTCCGATCTCTAAAAATGTTCCCGACTGTCGAAAGCTGGCACGTGATGTTTAGCGACCGCTCCTATCCTCCCCCGCTTTTCGATCAGGATTGCGCGACAAAAATAAAAGTTAAGTGACGCCCAAGTTTCGAGACAGTGATACGGACGGTGCATTTGCCGGAGACGTTAAAAAAAGAGAGGAAAATCGTGCAACTGGAATACACTATACAGTCCCTAATAGAGCTACACGCTTTAGACTCGCGACACCTCAACCTTATTGGTGCGTGGAGTTAATGACGTCGTTCATACGCCATCTTTTGCAAACGCGCGGCAAATAATACATCGCGCAAAGGACCGTCTGCAGGCATGGTGCACGTGAGGCGTATTTCTTCCTTGTTGAAAGTATGTGCACGTGCTTCGCGCCGACAGTAGGGCCACTGTAACTGTCTTAACGTCATAGCCGCGTGCGTGTCGGTGTATCAGTTTAGTATAACAATCCGTTTATGTTTCTTTTCACCGAATACTCCGCGTGACAGGTTGTTTGTTTCCTTCCACATTCTGTTGATCGACCAATAGGAAAGGGCGACGCGTTTGTAGGCAGTTCCAAACAAGGCGACAATAAAATGAAAGCCAGTTGGGATCGACAAACAGACAAGCGTGCAAGCGGTGTTTAAAAGCACCTTACGGAAAACAAAGAAACAGAAACGGTATGCAGTGCGCAGAAAAAGAGAGAGCTGGATTTTCGATCGTAAATCATGACGCGGCTTCAACTCGGTTCGGACTCCATTTACAATCTCTTTCGATCGCACGTGCTCTCTTTTTTCTTACCCCCCCCCCCTCCCTCTTTGCACTCTCGAAGAAAACAGAAGAATGGAAATTGTTATTGAATGCAAAGCCTCCAGTCTTCGTTTTTTTTTTTTTCTGAGTTTTAAACACGAGCATTTCGAAGCGAAAGTGCGCGTTGTTGCTCAAGTTTCAACGCGCGCTCGCAGTTTTAAAAATAATCCATCTTCCAAAACATCTTACGGAAAGTGGGGCCTCCATCTCCGAAACGAGAGGACGTTTTTGAGCAATATTTAAATATGAGGATGATAATAAATGGGGCTTTGCGAAGGGCAATAAACAGAGTGGTCTATATATCAAGAAAAACAAGAACGTATATATATATATATATATATATATATATATATATATATATATATATATATATATATATATATATATATATGTATAAAGAAAACAACGTTGTGAGTGGAAACACTAGAACCGGGTGAGATGGAAGCATGTAGTTCTTTCAATTAATAAAAGAATGCAGTCGTATCTCCGTTCCCCCACCAAAAAATCGTCCGTAATATGAGTCGTTCATAATAATGAGACAAAAAGGCACGTATATTTACTCAGATAGTTTCTGACACTCTTTGTATGTATAGCATGGTGTTTATAATAACCGGGTCCATGTTAACGCGACATCACTCTATCTGTTTCTTGTGGCTTAAAGTGCCTCGCTTTGTTGTTGTTCAAAGTTTTCGTTTTTGTTCTTGAGAGTGTGATATGCTTTATTTGCATTCATCAAGCTCGAAAACATTAAATCCTTTCTACTTGTTTTTTTTTTTAAGTTTAACGATTAGTTCATTTACGAAAGATGACGAAGTGGTTGTGGAAGACAACTTACGAAAGTGCGTAAGCAATACAAACAAACAAAAGAACAACCAGCCCGGCAAGTACAGGGTGTCCCAAAAAAGTTTGCAGGGATTTCCTTTCACCCTAAAAATAAACGACGCATCTCCCAAGGCTCATCCTCTGCCCAAAATGTAGTGCTAGCGGTCCGAACCAAACGCCAAAGTTTCAGAGCGAACCGTTATCTCATTCAAAAGTTACGAGTGATTTTCTGGAAATTTCAGTGGGAAAATTAATCCCGTTATTGCCTCTTTTTGCGCCCGATTTCGCTATCTGGCGCCATTCAGCCACATGTATCAAGAGCTCCGTAAGCCGCCATTTTTTTCACTTATATTTTTAGAACAGTCTTAACTATCGAATAAGATAACGATTAGTTGCGAAACTTTGGCGTCGGATTCCGTCCGTTAGCCCGACATTGGCGGCAGAGAAAGAGCGTTCAGCGATGCGTAATTTATTTTTTGCAGAATAAAACAAAAAAAAAAGATCTAAATTTTTTGGGCGTTATTTTGTATTGTATATAGTGGTGCCTACATTTTAGTGTGCTTTCAAATGTTCCAACTACACGCGTATCCGCGTCGACGCAACACACGCGCACTTGCGACCCATTTGCGCAGATGGCGCCCGCGATTAAACTACAAACGCTCTCCGTGGTTTCAGTTGCTTCCGCTCTTTAATCTTTGCTCTCTGTGTGCAGCGTGGCAGAGAGAAATTGTGGGCAGCCAAAGTAAGCATACTGGCGTCAAGATGTGTCACAAGTGTGATACGATTAATCCTTTCGCCTAGGAAAATGCAAAACACACAACACAGAAAAAAAAAGAGGAAGCGAATTGAGAAAAACAGATCACGCGAGGCGTGTCTTCCGCCACTGCGGTAGGGTCCGAAAGAAAAATGCTTTTCGGTAAAGACAGACTGTTTACTTTTGTTTTTGTTCGTTTTTGTGTGCTTCTTCTTTTGTACAGGACCAGCCCGCTTCCATAATAACGCGTCTAGCTGCTCGATCCACAAATGACCGATGTTTGTTGTACATGCATGTACAGGAGTGGGGGCATCTTGCTCCCTGTTTACGACTCCATCTGGAGGACGTTTTCGGAACTAGAGTACGGTTACGAGGCCCAGTTTGCGCCGGCACGTTCGGGCGAACATGCATTTGCGTCAGGCTGTGCGCGTAGTATGTAAATTGTTTCCGTACGGACGTGCCGTATTTCGACAGAGTTGGTCTAAGAAACCCTGTGTGTTGATAGCTGATCACTCTAAGTCAAGGAATCTGCAGCGTCTTCTTTCCCGAAAAGCTATAGGAAGAGCCAATCACTGCAATCTACGGAGATAGCTGGCCGAATGATGAGGCTGAAAATATGTGTATACCTTATAATTTGGCCGAATACTTTCCGGTTTTAACCGGAAAAAAAAGAAAACACCGATAAACATCCGTTGGCGTCAAAAATACTAAATCGGTTAAAACCAAAAAAATATACCCATTTCTTGAAAGTTTTTTTTAGTTAAAACTGTTTATCTTTTAATATTCCTCTTGTATTGGAATCTTTAGTGTTTCCTTAAAGGCGCCCTCGAGATTCTGCAAGGCAGAAGATCCTCCTTCCCATGGGAGAGGAGGAAAACAGACAACGGTTGACAGGGTAGAAGGGGGAGAGAAGAAAGCGAGGGAAAAGTGGAAAGCGCGAACTTGTCGTCGGTCTTTAAATTATTGACCAATAACCAACGTTATTTTTTTATTAATTTATTTTGCGTTTGTTCCAGGCAACTCACCGAAATACACCAAGTTAAAAATCAGTAAATGCAGAGAATACATCGCTCAATTTTCTTCATAAATGAACACCGAAAAATCAACGGCCTACTTCTGATACACTTTGAGCTGCGACACTGATCACGGTGAAACGTCGCGCTAAGTGTCCCGAGTGTCTCAGTGTGTGTTCCAGTGTCCCAAGTGTTTTGCGAGAATGTATAGAAGCACTTGGTTTCTTAAAGAGTGCACACTCGTGCATCTGTCGATACCGCATTAATCAGACGTAGTTATCCCAGTTGTTTAGCGTTTATCAGATTCACCACGCTTACGCCTGGTCTGTCAGACGTCACTATTCTCTTCCACTTTTTAATTCACCGCTCCATACGCAACTCCATTTTCTGCAGTGTTGGCGATCGCCCGAATAAGCGACTTCGTGGGATCACGGGTGAACATCTTTTGTTTATATGGTTCGCTTTGTTTTAGATCCCTGCCGCTGTCATCCAACTAAGGAGTCCGCTTTAGTTAGGGACCGTAGGTCGGGTGCTGCGGGCGCGGCAGTCCTTAAAGCTGAAACCTTTGGACGTGAAAGCTGTTTTTCAAGGCCTGAGAGGATGGCCTAGTCGTTGCCAGCCTTGAAAACCCTTGAATGCTAGGCTTTGCAATGGTTGCGTTGACCTGCGTTTTTGCAGCGCTGAGCGTGGTCCGGGAAAATTCGTTTGCTTTCCGCGACACCGAGATCGCGGGGTCAAACCAGTCGAACTTCCGCGACGAGACAAAAAAGACTTCGGGAAGACGCGCCGCCGCCAAGCTTCCCCACCTTCCCTCATCATTCTACTTCGTCTGTAGGCCGGAGTGCGAAGCCATACGTGCCGTCACAATGAGGCTGAATGGAGAGTTCCTCGCACGGGCATTACGTAAACAAGCGCGTTAGCGCCAGCGTGCCTACTTGCAACGGAAATGCAGTCATATGCTAATCAAGAGTTGAATTCAGTAGTATTTAAGTTCCTTCTTCGAGCCTTCGTCTTTAAAGCAAGATATTGGTCATGTACCCACTGTGATAAGTGCACAGCCCCATAGGCCGAGATATTGTCCGTTGGCCGATTGTGCTCCGCTGAGACTGCTGGTCTGTAGCCTACTCCGGATGCTTTGTTCGCGGCGTGTTCCCACGCGTCGCTTATGCGTGTCGAGGCACCCAGCATCGGGGCAATCAGACGATAGAATAATGCCCGAGAAATGTTAGTCTGCAGCGCTTGGCTATCCGGTTCACCGACGACTATACAGCCTTGGGTCTGCGCGAGGTGCAACTATACCCTCACTGCGCAAAATGCACACGCCGCAGAAAGGACGTTCGACATCGCTCCGATGCGCGAATCGCCATCGAAGAGACGAGCAGAGAAATGAGATCGAAGAGACGAGAGAAATGCGACTGCAAGAATCTCCAGGAGCTGACTTCACTCCAGTCGACTGGAAACTGTACGCGCAATAACTTCAAGTGAAGTCAGTCTTCTTTGTTCTGTAATGGCAATCGCTGTGTTGTAGATCCACTGCCGCTGGTTCTTTATCCTTCTTTTAAAGGTCCTGAAAAGTCCTTGAATCTTTTTCGTTAGGAACTCGTAATGAACCCTGGGTGTGCACGGCAAGTCAGCGTTTGCCCACACCAGGGGATTTGATATGATTTGATGATGATGATGATGATGTGTGTGCGCATGCGCAGTGCCGACAGCAGCGCCACCGCGGTGCAGTGGCGTCAGGAAGCCGAGTCCCCTGCATCTCATTATCGTCCATCAGCCAATGAAATTGCAGCATTAGTTTATACGTAGTGGACGAGCCGCGAAATATTATAGATTAATTTTACCATTCCATTATGCGCACTCTGTTCTTTTTGTATCTGTTTTGAAGAAACGTAAGAAAAATAGGAGCTTTCGTGTACCCTTTGTAACGAAGGACAATTGTTTGAACTAGCCGTCTAACAAAATGTAGGCTCTTTCAATTTACGAAATACCTGAGTACTTTTGTTCAAATAATGAGAGCTTTTCGTCGCCTTAAATAAACACGTGACTTTAAAAATTATACATATATATTAAGAAAAGCTTTTCCTAACCTAAGTCAGGTCGTTACATTGCGAAGGAATGAAATTGGAATTTTTGCTTTCCATCGCGTTCTTACTGCTTGCACTCTAACGCATGATTGCGTTTTAGATTTCCAGCTATTTCCAGTATTCAAAGCAATTTTCAATGGGCCATTTAAAAAGGAAACGGAAATATAGTCTTTACGCTTTCGCTTTCGCACTCCTGTGAAGCCCAATTTAAGCATATGTACTGCGATGTTTATGTGCTTAATCTAAGGTTGTTGTTTTTGTATTCTTTAAGAATCTTAGGAGTACTTCGTTTTTTTTTAATGGAATCGAATAACGGGAAGGTAAACTGCTCTGTCCAATCATGAAAATTGTATTACTTATGTGTGCCAATATTTCACTTTTTCGGCGACTGCGACCTTTCTTGTGTGTTAGTGTGTTTTTTCTCCTTCGCTATGTCGAGCACTTCGGCGAAGCTTTGATTGAATTTGAACGGTTAAACAGCCAATTTGGGCGATTCGAAAAAGAAGAAAACAAACAGCCTGAAAAAAAAAATAATCCCGTGTTCAATGTTTCGTGTTCGCGCTCTTTAAAACAGTCCTTTCGTGCGTGAAATATGCTCAAGATCGTCGGCGACCTTTTAGTCGGCCTTATTGGTTTTACCGTGTTTGCTGTCTTGAAATAGATTTCTTTTTTTTTTCTCGCAAACTAATGGGAGTTTTTTGTTTTTTTTTATTGTAAGCGTGTGTAATGGGAATGCTCTTGCTCGGCTTTGTTTGTCGCATCCAGTGATGTTGAAACTTTCTCTTCTTGTGCTCTTTTGTCTCAAGCTAGATTATACATTTTTTATGTGTTTTAGAACACACTACTGTCAGCATTAATTATGAGAGTTTGTGAGCACGAGTGTTGAATGCTCTGGTGGGAAAAATAATGATGCATCTTCATAATACCGGATGGAAATTAAGAATTATGGCACAGATTTATGTGCCCCCAAATAACAACCACAGTGAAAGAACGAGAGAGAGAGAGAGAGAGAAACAGAAACAAAAAGAGAATAGTTGGCAATAATTAGTACCAAAATGAAATATGAGAGGTTGCTAGCACGAACGTTGAGAGCTCTGCTACAGAACAGTCATTCATTATAATAATACTTGTTTGAAACTATGATTAATGGTACACACTTATGTGCGCGTAAACAAATGCAACAGTGAGAGAAAGGGAGGGAATAATTCTTGTTTTAATGAGGTCGAATAAATGTTTTAGGTGCTTGTACTTTTATGCATGGCTTAAATGTGAAATGTTACCTTGCTCTAAGAGTTGATTTTATTAGTATGCCTGCACATTGGTCTTTCAGTAGATGTCTCGCATCGTTTCGAACTGGCGTCACAAATCACCAATCTTTTCACAGTGTGGTCCCAGGCAGTGTTTGGTATATTCGAAATGGTTTTGACTCAAACCGGTGGTAGAATTACTTCCTATTACATGATACAGCGGCAGCTTTACAAGAAATTAACTTTGTTGCGCAATTTGTTATATGAAAGTAGTCCGACCAGTCGCGTCACGTTGGAACAGGACCCGCCACAAGCGTCCCTCACTCCAGCTGCGCCGCCCGCGCAACGCCGCGCCTTCACTCCAGCTGCGCTGCCCGCGCAATGGGTGGCGCGGCTGTGTCGTCTTTACTGAGGCCCCTGTCTTTACCGGCCGGGACGTCTTCAATGAGAGCGTTTCATGTTTTAGGCCTAACTCAAACGTTTAAACAAAGCGTCCGTTTTTTTTTTTTTTTTTGCGGTGCGAAAGTTTATTAAGCAACATTGGCGTTCGCCATTGCTCGAACGCGACGCTCGCGATTAGATCCAAATATGTGATCATGCTATGGTGGACAGGCGTTGGCGCGGTCTTTTGAAAAATGTCTATGGTTGCAACCATATAGACCACTTTCACAATTGCCTTTGGCGCTTTGCCATCTTTGTTTACTACGCTGCGGAACACCTCCTGCAGGCAAGAGCAGTATGCCCCCTTTTCTGTGGAATATCAGACGCCGCGCATGTATCAACAGCACAGTGACTCAGCATCTTTAGCCAGGGTGGTAGGCGCTGGAAAGGCGTACTTGGTCTAGCAGTGGCTATACTGAAAAGCAGTAACCGTCAGGTTAACAAAAAAGAAAAAGGAAAGACGTTTACTAATCTCTGTAGTGCGAAATTAGAGCGCAGCTCTTGAGGAGGACGAGGAGGGGAGGGTATGCCCTTTCTCCTCCTCCGTACCCGCTCCTCCTCCTTCTCCTTCATCCCCTGCTCTCCATCCTCCTCCAATTCAGTTTCCCCGCTAAATTTAGCGGGGAAAATGACGTCGCATGACTTGGTATCACGTCACCTATGAGCAAATGCAGTTCCTCCGCTAGATTTAGCGGAGAAACTCAACCAGAGCTCGGCGTTCCGACGTCACCGGGCGATCTCGTCTCCGCCTCAACCTTCTCGAGCTGACACCGTCTACTACCCAATCACGATCATGCTATGTCGATAATTCGATGCGCTGCGGTCGCATCTATGGATCCGCGACCAAGGACTATACTTCTAGTCGCTGTTGCTTCCAATTCAGTATAACCTATACTCGAAGCTCCGCCTTCAGTGCGAGCTCGATGGCTTCCGCAGTGCTTTGGCTGCGGGTGCTTGCGCAGTCCCACTTGTGTTAGCAAGGACTGAAAGCTCGCGCTGAAGGAGGTGCTTCTCTAGCCTCAGCTTAACCCCACGGAATGAAGTGCGCAGCACGAAACTGTTCACTTCGAGCGATGGTCGTGCATCCCCCCCCCCCCCACACACCACTTCGGAACAAGAAGGTGGTTCCTTTTGGGGAGGGGGGGGGGGGGTACTCTTCGCCATTTCATCCTTTCCCGCCTCCTCTCCCGAGGGAGGCTTCGCTTTTTTCGCGATTGCAGAAATGGAAAATAAGAAAAGGAATCGGTCCCCGGGATTATTTTTGGAAACTGTCCGGATTCGTTCGGGATCAATACGTTTTTTTGCTCGAGAGAGTGTTTCGAAGAGACGGGGAGAAAAGAAAGAAAAGAAGTAAGCAGGTTCCTCTTCCCTCCCCAGCCCTCTGCATTCTTGTATCCTTGTTTATTTTTTTATATTTTTACCGTCTTAACGTTGTTGACTTTTGATTGTGTTTTTCTTGCGTGTTCGTTTATTGTTTTGGTTACGCCGGCTCTCCTGTTTCGTCATGATGAACGTTCCCTTCTGTTGCGTCTACTCCCGTTGCTGAACGCACGCTCTCAAAATTCTTTTTTTTGTTGTGCCCGTTTGTTTTGTTTTGTGCTTGGTATTTTTTTTTTTTTTTTGGGGGGGGGGGGGCGAAATTTATGTGCTTCCCATTGTTTTGCTTGCTTTTTGTTTTATGTTTTAGTTACGTGTTTCCTCGGAATCGTAGCCCGATGTTTGTGTTTTCCCTAATATTGTAAGCATTTCTATTTTTTGTTTGTATTGTTGTTTGCTTCCTCTGAATTGTAGAAATAGATTGGGGAGGGGGAGGTTTCGCGCGTTTCCTACTTTGTATGCCTTCTTGCATGTCGCGTTTTCGTGCAGGACTTGCGGAGCACGCACTCTTATGTAGTTTCGGCTTCGTCAGGTGCTTACATAGCGGGCACAAAGAAGTCAATTTTTTTTACTTCTCTATTTTTTTAGGTGCGTCTAGTAATATTGAATGGTTGGCATTCGATGGATGCCTTCCCAATTTTTCTACTTTCGATGTTTCTTTTTTTTGTACATTTATGTTATGTTGTTTTCTTGATTCTAATCGATTATATGCGCCGGAATTTATCGCCATTCGTTTCGCCTATCGCGTGATCGCGTATATTTAAGCGGGAATGTTGATGCATCGTGCAAATCTGATCTTGTTATCTTTTTCTTGTGTACTTTTGTTTTGTAGGAATCTGCATCTGTGCTTGAATGTGTTTGTATCTGATCTATTGGTATCTCGTGTGTGTGTGTGCGAATGCGTGTTTTCGTAGGTGCCTATATGTGCGCAACTTACACTCGTGGACAAGAACTTCGTAAGAGCGTGTACATAGTGTTTTGTCGAAAATGGTAATTGTTAAAAAAACAAAAAACTTGAAATTAAGAAAGAAGATATTCCTGCTGAATAACGTTACCGACGGCGGCGGACGCCAGGTACGAGTGTAGAGAAACAGTCAGTGGCCTAATTACCATCTACAATTTAGAGAAACTACATTTAGAAGAAACTCAACTACTATTTAAAAGAAAAACATTATTCCAGTCATCACCTGACAAATTACCCAGATTTGTCACGTGACTACTCGAAGAAGTTTGGTTTCTCTAAAATCTAACAACTCATCCGGACTATAGTAACGACAGGCTACAAATCTTCAATTTAAATATGCCAGGTAAAAAGAAATAGTTAAAAAGATAGCGAATTGTTTTTTTTGTTTTTTTGTTAAACAAGCCAATAAGTGTTTCTGAATACTCATGCCCTGATGTCCGCCGCGGTCGATAACGTTTTCCTGCTGGAAAAATGTCTATTTCCACTGTCCTTTCTGTTCTAAATACTTCCCATCTAAAAAAAAAAAGTGCCTTTGTTGTTTGCATTACAGTGGTAGTATATTTCAATCCTAGCTTCCTAGCGGGAGAACAACAAAAAATGAAAATAAAACAACAACAATGTGATCGCTCGTTCAGGCTGGCATTGTCGCGCTCATTGCGCACAGATCAAAGCGAAAATAAAAAATCATGACTTTTCTTAAGATTTAATTTGTTTCAAATTACGTTTATTTGGTTTAAATCAGACTTATTTGATTTAAATCATGTTTATTTAGTTTAAATCACTTATTTCATTTAAATCAGATTTATTTGATTAAAGTTAAACTTTTTTGCCTTAAATCACTAGCCAAAAAATATATGTATAAAAAACAAAAAAAAACATGGTAGATTGATTGAACAATTCGTCCGATCCCTGAAAACAATGCGGAAGAAAGAGTGAATGTAAACTAAAGTACAGCATAATTAGCATCTTTTTATTGATGTAAACCCAGCCGTACTAAAATCAAAACAACTTGATTTCTTATCCTGCTAAAACGATTTATTTGCTTTTTATTTTGCGTTCTGATTTGCTTGCAACGGGATGTTACGTAATTGACGAACGAAGAGTAAGGGAGAGAGAAAGCTCACCGCTGCGATTTGCTCAGAAGAGCAACCGCCTTTTGCCCGTGTTCAGCTTGATCTAATCTTCCTTGCTTGATTACTCTCGGACTTAAATACGTAAGAAATGCACACAGAAAGAATCAAATGATCGACAAACGGTAAATAATAAAAATATATGTTTGGGATTACTTTTGCTGGAAACCTTTCCCGCAAAAATAATCCCGAAAGTATTTCTTTTCATCATGGTAAAGCTTGTCTGACTTAAATCACTATTTAAATTAAATCTGGATTTCAACCACGATTTAAATCATCTTGGTTTTTATTATCTACCCTGGCACAGACTGAAGCCGTTTGCTTTGACTCTTCGAGAAAGCGATCGAAGCACAGAACAAACGGGCCGGAGCTCGCACTTTCGAGTTCGAACGGCGGCCCGGTTGCATATTGATCTTAGCTCAAACGAGGTGGGCTGTGAATTAACCATGCAGACACGCCGTTTTCGAGAGCTGCAAGGTAAGAAAGTTTCAAAGTTAGCTGATGCTTGAAGAGGTATTGTGCGGCCGTCCTCAAACGCAGAAGAGGTTCCAGAGCTCGTCGGAAGTAACGATTTTTTTTCTTCTTTTTGCTGTAAAGGTACGAATTTAGAATATATACGAAGGAAACGTGCTCTGCCGCTCCCTGTCTACAGAAGATCCAACTCACTTATATTTTATTCGTGGTTATCCTAAGAACGAGGCCCGTACAGCGCGTGTAACTACACTCGTAGCGTGTTCCTAGGTGTTGGGCAATTTAGCAAGATGTTCGGTTAATTTTCTTATTTGGTAATGTTCCTCGTAATCCAAATAATGTTTCTTTTTTTCATAATCAATAACTCATTTTTTTTTTAAAAGCTGGGCTATTGAATTTATTCTTCAGGCATAGTCTGGCCTGAGGTTCTTGCAAGCATTTTCTTATCTTTTCTCTTTTTCATTCGTTTTCCTCGCTTTCTATGTACTTTCTCCTCGTTCAAGTGCTAACCAGCCTCTGTACTAAACCTTCCTAATCCTTCGAATTTCTATGAGAGCGTACAATATACTAGACATTAGAATGATTAGAAAGAATGACCTCAAACCAAAACAACGGGGATCAGGCAGGTAGGCCGGAGATGAACTCGGATACGTGCTACTTTACTGCTTCGACATCCATAACGAGGACACGTTTGGGGAAAAAAGATCACGACAGAACCCAGTCTTTGAAAAATTCGTATTTTTCTCCCACAATGTGCCAAGAAACGAAAGCGAAATGTACAGCACGGTCCCGCAATACGGGTGGAATGGTGTCGTCACGTATACCTGAGAACGGAGGTATGGTTAATTCTCACAGCCGTCGTGGTTGGCGTCGTCGATGCCACCGACGTCCGCCATCAGTGCTCGGCGACCCGTGAGGTGGGTAAGCGGGTTGAAAGTTTCTAAAACCATCCAACATTACGTGTAGCAAACTGCGTAGCAAACTGGGTACTGCCGAAGTGGGATTTCGCGTAACGCGAGTAATGTTTGAAAACAAGTCTTTCAAGCAGACGACACGATAATTCACCCTTCGTCACGCAATTCTTGGCGGGACGCCAGGGCTGCCCTTTTCGCTCTCTTCGTGCGGAAGGTGAATGGGAAGCGGGAAGACCCGACTTCCCTCTCCTCGCGGCAAGAAGGGAGGAAAAAAGCCTCTGCAAGTGGTCGCGTAAAGCTATCGCTTAAAAAAATTACACCATCTTCCCGAGGGGAACCATGGGGTGATGCGGAGCATCGTGTTGGTTCCGAGGAAAGAGTCAGTTGCGTGCTGACGTCGAGAGATGGCGCCACCGACTGCCCTAGCGGACCCCCTACGCGAGCCTTCGTCGCGGCTCGCGGCAGAGAAACTTAAAACGCTCGGCGCTCGCCGTTTATTTTTATTTCCACACTTGAAGGAGAGGAGACTAGAGGAGGAGAGTTGCGCGTGCGCGCGGTGTGAGTAGAAGCGAACGAACGCGCAGTGCACGCAGCTGGTAGAGAGAGAGAGCGGAGAGAGTAACGCGCAGCTGTTGGAGAGAGGGAAGGAGGAGAGTTGCGCGTGCGTAGTGCGAGTGCGGACTACAACGCCGCGGGACATTGACCCGAGCAAGAGATGCTCCGCATCTAGAAATTGTCGCGTCACTTTTTCACAGTTGCGGTGTCGTATGCACAATGCCTACGCGTCTACTTGCCGCCAAACCTCAGAGTGATCTACGAGATAGCTCAACGAATGATGAGGCGGAACATCTGTTTTACCTAAACTAAAGCCTGCGCTGTGGCATTAAGCAATGCAAACGTCATGCTTGCATGCGTAATGCCACCCGCAGACTTGATTTTACGGTCTAAACAGATGTTGCTCGCGTCACTTTTTCACGCAGTTGCATGGTGTAACGCGTATGCTAGACGGGGTCGGTCAAGATGCCCCTTTTGACTTAATCAAAATCGGCATATTGAAAACCCGACGCTGGAGACCAAAAAAGTGGACTAAATTTGTGTGTACGTTGTACACTTTTTTGTTTCTCACTCTCGGGTTTTTAAGATGTTAAAAGTCCACCAGCTCGCCTGCATATTCTCCGTTGTTTGTATCAATAAAAATATTGTATCGCAACTTATAAAAGTATTAGGTCCTACAAACGCGCGTTGCTTGAGAAAGTGGCAAGGTACGAATGAAAAGAATCAGTAATCGAAATAATCGATTTCTCTAATTAATTACATATTTTCGATTATATAACTACAGTATTCAGCTACTTTATTATTATTTTTTTGTCGCGTGCATAAGATTGTTTTGGGATAACTTTGCTTCCGGTGAAGCTCACTTTGCGTGTGCTCAGTGTAAGCCTAGTGCAGAGTTATGAGTCAGCATATTAATTTAATACGAAGTTTTGAGCCAAAACATTGGTTGAATCAAAGAATTCATGTGTGGATATTCTGTCTTGCTCGATGTAGGGGCGCATTGGATGTTCTGACTTGATGACTGTGAACGGTAACCCGGCCAGTGGATACAAGCACGCAGACATCTCGTTCGGTTTCTAATGAAAAAGATAGTCGAAATAGCTACAAGGAGAAAAAGACAGCGCGAATATGTATTACCTTTTTATAGAGGGGTAAATGCCAATGATAAACATGCATTCTTTCTGCATATACAAGTAAACATGCAACACCTCCAGCACAATCTTATAGTGGGGAACACAAAAGAACATTTTGTCGGTTGCGGCAGCAAGCTATATACGCATGCTATAGTGAACCTGATCCGCTCGTAGTTTCTTTTGTTTTCTACTAACATTGAGCAGCAAACGTTCACTGTTTTGTGTGGACAAGTCGTAACGTTCAGGAGCCGTAAGTCGGGGACCTTCCATTCTGTTCCAAGCGTTTCCTCTTGGTGCAGGATATTCGACGTCCCCATATCACTATCACCCACCTCTGAATACATCGCGAGCTGTGTCCGTATAGCCTCCGTGGGTTTATGCATTTGATTAGAAACATTGAGTTCGATCACAACAAGCACACTCCGATAATAAAAAAAAAACGGAAGAGAAGATGAAGCAACCAGCGCATCATAACAAAACAAAAGAAAAAAAATGAAGAAGGATGGGGTGATGGAACAACCTGGACCTCCTTTCTATTCCCTATTTCGGTTTCCCTCTCTTTCTATGTCTCTCCTTCTTTCTCTATCGCTTTATTTCTTTCCAACTCCCGTTCTTCCTGCCACCTGTCCTTGTTCACTCCGTTTCACCTTATACGATGAGACGCGCTACCAGCCATCCCAGCCAATCAGGCGTTGCGAAATGATCACGTGATTCCTCGGCCCGCGCCCTCTCCCGGAGATCACGTGACACTCACGCGGCACTGGAGGATGGGCCACGACGGCTCGTGGCGTCCTCCGCGGTCCATCGCAAGGTTGAAAGGAGTCTCGTACACGACGGGTTTCCTTAGTGCGCCTAGATTTCAAAGTGTCTCCCAACTTCTCGATCGAGCTGCTGTGAGGGGGTGACCGAATGCGTTGACCGTCTGCGAACGGCTCCTCCGCCGATAGAGCTTTTGTCGAAAATCAGTCTGGCAACTGTGATGACTATCGTCTTCTCCGTGTACCAACGGAGGTCCTCTTGAGAGTAACGAAGGAAAAAAAATTGAAGAAACTGCCGAGCGTAGAATATATGAGGCCTGTACATTCGAGGCATCTGTACAACACGACACACGGATTAGATAGAACGGCTGCGCAAGCGTTTATTTCGAAGTGTGGTCCAAGCGATTTCTCGGCACAAGTTTGGTTCAGGAGCTTTTCTGATGGCTGAAATTTATTAAGGCTCTTATGGGTCACCGCCTTGTACTATAGCCATTTCTTATGTTCACACCGTCGAAACTGAAACAAATCGAGAAAGAATTACGAGATGATCGAAGAACCAAGTCTCATTTGCCATTGGCGTGCAGAAAGTGACGGTGTCCGATAGAATAGTTTCATGACCGCCATTAGTTTGTTTAAGTTGAAACTTATTTTGGAGTCACCAGATGGCACTGAATTTAACAAAAAAAAAAAAAGAGGAAAGAGTCTATTGCAAACGCTCCTTGGGGTGTGAGTTGCCACTTCTCTTAAACCCAGACTCTTTAGTTTCCGTAGGATGGTCCGGGGCTGATAGACGACCCGGGCGACGGTTCGCCTGCTGCCCGCGTTATCGGGAACGATACGTTCTCTGGAAGTGTCTTCGTCGTCGACATACGTTGCACCGAACAACCCTGATTCACGACCTGCTGCCAATCGGCGACTCCCCCCGCACCGGAAGAGAAGGAACCGACCCTGTTCTTTCCGCCCTTTACCACTCCTATTGTACGTCCACCACCTGCCTTGCGCCTCTTTTTTTTTTTTGCCGTGTCCGTTTTATTTTTGCGACTGTCGTTTTCTGATAATATACTGGCGGTGCTGTGATTGTTGTTTGTGCCAGCTCAGGTTGAGTATCCGAGCTGTTCTCTTTTTAGTTCAGTCTGCATCCTAAGATGAGCTATATTTTTTTGTAGCGTACGTTTTGTTAGATTTATTATGGATAGTTGTATTCTGTGATGCTGTTCTGGATCGAGCTAGATCCTTGACTGCTCCTATCTGTTGCTAAGGTGCCGGGAGACTTGAACCACAAGTTGCTGACAGGCCCTTCTCGTAAACCTGTGCGAATGTTTTTGTTGTTTTTTTCTCGGTAAGATCGGACTGGAGATGTGCGGTGTGAAACTGTTTCCTGAATTGCACTTCACTCAATTCTTCACGAATATTGTGTTATTGAAAGGGAGTGCCTCATTCCCGGTGTCACTACAAAAAGAATCTTGAGGTTTGTAGTGACTCTATTATAGTTATTTATATATTTTTCCCCAAAGTGGGCCTTGCATGTAAGTATACGCATCACTGGGCGTTCATGTTTGTGAGCATAAACAACTTTTCTTGCTAAATTGGGATTCTACTCAGTAAACAAAAATGGTTCAATAATTTTAAACAACAGGCTTCTACGTTGCCCTCATATCAAAGCAGAAATATATCAAGTGGAATTAGGCTCCCACTCAGAACCTTTGCAAATAAAACAGTTCACAAGTAAGAACAACCAAAGCGCTTAGCTTTTGTGCCATTCTAATGGGGAAAGAAAAAAACAATAACAAATCCGACAAGGAAGATCAAAGCACTTTCGAAGACGTTTCTATTACCAGTTTCTGCGTTTTCGCTCTGTCAATCCGTTTCCCTTAATCAGGTTCTGATACCCCGGCAGTCGGAAGACATCAGCTGATGATGCTTCAATAGGAGAGAAGATGAGTCTAGGGGAGGAGTGAGGGGGGAGGAGGGAGAGGGGGGGTTACCTGGATCCGGGGACAACCCCGAGAGGCCCACCAAATCCAGCGAGCACCTCCCCGGGGCGCCTCGGATCGATACGGAAAGATACCGCACGGCCCCTTCGCATCTGTTGCTACAGCGTAAGCGGCTGGTAATACGAGGCAAAGGTGCGCCAGGTGACGTGCGCAGTGGCACGCGCGCTTTTATTGACGGGGGGATCTCGTGGTATTGCGGGCATCCTTTCGCGGTACGGGAGTGGGGCTTCAGGTAAGCTGTTTACCCAAGACTTGCGTGGTATAGGGGAAACAAATAAAGAGAAGACGCCGATGCCGAGCAAAGAGGGATTTGGGGGACTTGAGGGTTGAGCCAATACCGCATCGAAGACAAAGGCTCTAATAATTGCAAACGGGCGTGTTTGTGAATAGTATACGAATACTTGAAAGGATGAAACATCGAGGACGGGGACGGAAGCAGGATTTCTTGCATTCAGCAATAGAATGGCACAAACTCATAAAAACGCTTAGCTTTTATATTTTGTGCCATTCTATGTTTTGTGCTTTTATATTTTGTGCCATATTTTCGGAGAAACTGGGAGATGGGCGTTAACCGTCGACTCAGAGAACACAACTTGGAAGCATCAAAGGCTTCAGATGAGTCTTTTCACCCAATCGTCGTTCACAGCTAGCCGCACGTGCGATGACTGTACTCCTTATTTCTCTGTTACTAGAATACTGGTCGGGTACAACAACAGATTTGGGAGAGAAATCATTGAATCATTTGACATGGGGATTGTCAACACCATTTCTTTACCTTCATTATCACTGACAAAGACAGAGGTCGAATTCCTGATCTCCAAGGTATGACTAGATTACTGATACCTCGTCGTTGACACTAGTGCTTCTTTAAACTTTTAACTTTTTGTACACTTCCCTTTGGGACTGTGAACAACAATATTTCTGCACCTTCATTATCACTGCCAATGACAGAGATAGACTTCCTAGCACCGGAGATAACTAGATTATTGATTCAATCGCCGTGACGCAAGCGCTTTTCAAACTTTTTTTTTACTTTTATAGTAAATTTCTTTTCGTTTTTAACAATTTTCTTTCTTTCTTCGAGAACGTTGAAAGACGCTTTGGGGGCGGTTTTATATTTTGCGCCATTCCATGTCGTTGCCCAATGAAAGAACTCCTGTTCCCGTCCCTGTCCTCGATGTTTTCTCCTTTCAAGTATTCGTATCGGACAAAGGCTCGCTCCCGTTTTATACCCCTGTCAGACGGGCACCTCGAATGACATTTACCCCGAATGACATTCAGTGTAAATGTCATTTAGGCAGTGTCACACGGCAACTCAAATGACATTTGACTTAAATGACATTCGAGCTCAACTGAGTTCTCCCAAACTCATTTACGGCTCGTAAATGTGTAGTCTCGTCAACAGCGGTCAGCGCAAGTTCCGCGAATTGAAATAAAACATTGTAAATAATGTAAATACAGTTGAAAACAATGCTTGTAGCAATTCTTTTTAGAAAAAAATGCTTATAACGTGTATATCTCGCACACCTTTTGCGATATATTTGTTTAATATACTCGCGGTCTCAGTTGCGCGTCAGGAACGCGATCCGACGTTCCGGCAGTTCCGGATCCATCGCACTACGATCATTGTCGTCAGCAGGCTCCATCGCTACAGGGTCACGGTCTTCGCTTGAATCAATCGCAGACGTAAACGTCAACGGGGTATACGAATCCGGCGAAGAACGAAAGAGCGCGAGGAACAACGGCGAGCAAGATGCACGGATTTCCGAAAGCAGACGAGCCAAGCGGCGGAACGGCTACGGCTACGGATTACTTGGGATTGGTGACGTCGTGTCATAGTTGCCGCAAAACACCTTGTCTCCGTCAGAACGTGTCCTTAGTTTTTATCACCGTGTTTGAATTCTATGTTCTAAGAATTCATTACATTTTATTTACTTAGTAAACAATAAAATGAACACTAGTTTGCCGGGTTAACAACAGACCGCTATCGTGATAGACATCACCTAAATGACATTTGAGTTGCCCGTCTGACACGACACGACTTAAATGTCATTTGAAAATCCTAAAGGCCTTTAGCGTAAATGACATTCAAGGTGCCCGTCTGACAGGGGTATTATTTTCAACTCTAGCCTCTAATGTAATCATTTGTGGATTCACACGACGCGGCCTGTACTCTGCTCGTGTGGCCTGTACCTGTACTCTGCTCGTGTGAATCGGCCCGTGTAATTGCAAGCTTGCCAAAGCTATGCTCACGCGCACGCTGCTCGTGCACGCACGCGCGGGGCACCAATCGGGGTGCCATGCTCGCAATTTCTCCATAGGGTGTTTTCACGTTACGTCAATCCGCCATTTTCTTGTTCGACATCAGCGCGATAAAAACCCATCCGGGTCGAAACCGAGGGAGAGGAGGATATTCGAGTAGGGACAACACCATAATCTGACACCCAGAGACACGGACAGATCAAATAAGCTGAGTTTGAGATTCCGTCATTTTTATTTTACCCGCATCTCGGAGAGTTCGGATTACGATGTTTCCCGACCTGCTCACCGGCATACTTTCGCTTCTAGAGACAGCAGGTCGCTCGCTTGTAAGGTTTTCTGGTCATTCAGAATCCGGTGACCTCGCGTCGGTGTCGCGAGCCAACTCGTACGTTGTACCCCCCGCGAAAACGAGAAGAGTAAAGGGCCGTGGCGTCGCGGCAAACCTGCCACCCTGCGCTCCGTTCTCTCCTAAGCTGACAGTGTGGTGGGAGCTACACGCTTGCCGGGCCAATCAACCGCCTCCCTTTTGGTCACGTGACCCCGCTCTTTGCGCGTGGGTATATGGGCGGAAGCGTGATCACGTGACGAGACATAGACGCACGACTGGTCCAGTGAGCGGCGTAGCTTCGACTGCACTGTCAGCTTGCACGAGTTGAACGGTGTGTGGCCTCATCCTGGTTCCTTTGGTCACAGTGTATGTAGGAGCTTTGCGCTCGACCGGGTAGGCGATATGCAAAGCAGCCCCCGACGCGTTGCGTGTCCCCCTCCGTGAATATTTTACGTCCACCTCGCGCTATTTTCTCTCGCTTCATCTCGGGCTAGAGAAAACTTTGGAACGTGTTTATTTATGTATGATTATCTTTTTTTTAAAGCGCCGTCTTTTGTTTGTTTAGGTCTGTGCGGACCGCGTGGGGCGTTTGTTTGTTCTCCCCGATTGCGCGGATGTGTGTAGAAGGGGGGAGATTTCCGGGCGATTTCAAGCGAGGTTTGCCGGTCAGTGTCCGGAATCGCTAAGGAGACTTGAGAGAAAATTACGCGAGCTTGCGATCATGATAGCAACGACATCGGAGCATAGAATGTGTATCTAACCCCCCCCCCCCCCTCTCTCATATACACACAAAAATACTTTTTTATTTATTTATTTTTATTTTTTATATATAACTTTAACGTCTTGTAACGCTCTCGGCTTGTCGCTCATTCATGACGCTCATTCTGGACTATTTTCTCATGGAAAACGTCTGATACACTTAAGAGGACGAGTAGTATAATATAATATAATATAATATAATGGAACGGGGTTAAGGTTCTGCATTCGTCCCGTTCGAACTGGCTTTTATTACGAGTTGATGGGACAAAATATAATAAACAGACTTCATAAAAATGGAGCGGGAGATGGCAGGCGCCTTGTCAAGCCGGTCTGATACCCCATTCACACGACCGTAAAGGTACCTTTAGCTAAGGGACCTTTATTCTCTGCGACCAATCAATTAAGTATCTTCCGCGCGTGGCGTGTGCTCGCGAACCAAAAGCACGGGCTGATTTGCCGATAGCAAAAGGGACCTATGTTAAAGGTACCTTTATGTTGACCGTGTGAATGGGTTATAACTGACCTTGCGGCGGTATTCTCTCAAACGCTTCGGTAATGATGCTTGGTACCAATAGATGTAACAAACCGCAGCCTTTCGTTATTGCTTACGTATACAGAGGACTGTGTTTTAAAGGATATTGCGACAGAATTCCTTTCCTCCTGACAAACTCGTAACGTTTCGGGTACCCCTTCCCCCGGCCCGCGCACACACACGCACACTTTTGAGGAGTGGATATATATTGCTGAATGTTTAATATAACGCGTCACAATTTCAAGGTGGAGGTTCTTGTTGAAACGCAGTTGACTAAACGCTTGGTTCGACGGGGAAAGCTTTCGCCGCAGGCCGGGCTCAGGATTATTGCTTTTATTGTTTTACGGTTCTTAATTTATTCAACGCCGTCACAATTCTTTAACCAGATTCGCCAAGATACGCAGGAAGAAACGGAATCAGAAAGTACTGAGATTCACTCACTGGAAAACAATCAGTGTAAGACGAGATTAAAAAAAAAAATACTGTTACACTCCCGTTGCCATGATGCATACACCCCTTGGGGTGCAAATCCACTGTTTGGAAATAACAAAACCCATTTTCTGATTATATATCTGCATCCACACTAGACCATTTCAAAGTTCGAAGAGTGTGCAGTAAGCACAAAATAACCTTATAATAAAACGAAAACCGACTTTGCGAAAGAGACGTCGCCATTTCTGACGCCAGCCTCTTGTCTTCAAGCGACGGCACAGTGCCGGTCGTCACTTGCTTTCTATGTATCAAAAAAAAAAAAAAAAGAAGAAGAGAGAAAAGGGGAAATTGAAAGATGGTAAGAGAGACTAAAGAAGAGAAAGGCAGTGAAAAAGGAATTGGACGACCATATAGTTAGGGTTCGGAGTTTTCGGTTCAAACCGATAAAAATCGATAAAAGTACGCCGAATTCATCTTCGTAAGTTCGGTTTTAACCGAAAAAGGTCTGTTTATAGGCTCGGCATTTTCTATTTAAACCGATAAAAACCGGCAAAAGTACGTAGAATCCATTTTCAAAACTTATTTAACCGGAAAAGGTCACTTTAACCTTTCAGTCATACCGCAGAGCCGTGGCGAAAAAGTGGAACGACAGTGTCTATCGAAACGTGTCCGAATGTATGGGATACACGGGTGCCATCACAACGTTTTGGTTTAATGTGAGCATCATCGATCGGAACATGAAGTCCGAAATGCCCCATGACTTCGCCATGTACGAGCGTGTTTTCAAACTCGTTGTAAGGAAGATTGACTTGATGCCAGCTCTGCATGTTGTGTTGTGCTTTAAAACGTCGCACCGTGTCTCTTTTGGCGGTCACAATCGGCTGATTGGCCAATTTTGGCTCAGGCAGCGCTTCGGCTTCTTAACCTGCCAGTGTCCAGTATTAGCGTTGAGAGGCACTCTCGAAGCTCAGGGTCATATTAACAGGAAAGAGAGGAGTGCGGATCAAAGAGGAGAGCCTCGAAAGTGCTTGTGTGTGTACTATGATAAGATCACGTAATCCTGATATACAGAAGGTGAAGTTCCATGTTTTTTGGGCATAGGCTTCATATATGACTTGTTTGTACTTCTATGTTTTTCTTGATTCTTTACAGTTCCACACATTTGCCAAATAAAGTGTCCATTTCTTTTTCGATGTATCTGTGCCGTTATTCTTTGAGTGATCACAAATATCAGAGCTACAAGGATCATCTGATCTGGTGTTTGTTGGTGTTTATTTTATATTCACCCAAAAAAGCCGATAAAATGTTGTGGGCATAAATATACACCGAAAAAAAAAACGAAAATTGAACTTTGAAATAAACACCGAAAAAAGTACGCCGAATTTTGAAAAAATAGAAACCGAAAACGCGGAACCCTACATATAGTATATGTGGTAGACACTGACCATTTAAGTCATCTCACGCAGCAACGTCTTTTTCAATTTTTTTTTGTATTCATTTTACGCAACATTTACTCTGTGACAACCAAAATATACATATTTTAGGACCTGTGTCCGGATTCCAAATGTCAATACTTTGCACATATATATTTTTTTGTTTTTTGTTCACGTGTTCAAGGCTATCCACGCGCGAAAGCAGGGTGCACGTTTCAAACGAGAAACAAACCCCTTCTCGGGAATTCCATCCACTCTCCGTGCAAGCACCTGTACCTTGCCGTGGAACCGCACTACCTGCAGCCGCGCAAGGCTCTGAATAATTTAAGCCAGACACCCTTTAGCCACGAGAGTTGACTGCGACCATTTAATAGTAAACACGTTTTACTCACTTACAAAAAAAAAAAAAAGAAAACGGGGGGGGGGGGGGGGGGGGACACAGTTTATAGATCAAAACCAGGTTAGAGGATGCATCAAAGTTCGTTACTCATAGTGGCTTCGCTGCTGTACTAACGCTCATCCCTTCTCGTATTAATAAAACTGCATGACACTGGGAACCTTGTCAGGTTTGCATAACCTGTCGGAGGTGTCGTCTCTGTTCAGCGCATCCTCTCCTCCAGCTCCTTGTCCCTGTCTTCGGAAAATGCTGTCGCGGCATTCTTTTGCTTGGAACTTTACTCTGTCACTTTTGTTTCTGTTTAGCATTGGTTCGGTGTGTCCCCGCAGTTTCCCCCATGCGACCGGCGAATTTTTACGACGTTGAGGGCGACGCGGGCGTCGGTAATTTCAGATCAGTCTCGGTGAAACCTGCCGCTTTCTTTGTTTGATTTTGGTGTGTGTCATCGTAGCTTTTTTTAAATTATTATCTAACAATCTTTTTTTTTTTTTTTTGAGAGAGAGAGGTTGTTTAACGATGATCCGCACAGGATGCTACGAACCATTCTAGCCAATCCAAGTGCTGGGAACTTTTCAAGCGCCCACACGTAACCCCCTCGCGTCAATAGCTGCGTCCCCGCCAAAGGCACGGTGACTTTCGCACAGCATCGAATTGGATTTGATTACCGTCTTTTTTGGATTATATATTCGGCACCAAGTGTATATGTCCGCAAAAAGCAAATTTTGGCTGATAAAAGAAAAAAACAAGAAGCTTTTCCTTAGGTAGATGTCACCCGAAATATATATATCCTCAATTATTGCATGCTTTGCACGTAAAAAAATAATAAAAAAAAATAAAGAAAGCTCACACGCAGCACACTTTAAAAAAGATGTCTGCTTTATTGACGCTAAACTGCAATGCTCCGCAGTACATTGTAAGGCAAAACGGAGTTAGCGTCATCGCGAGTTTCGCAGTTTTGGGCCCTTAGGTTGCGTGCAGGAAAACGTAGAAAACGAGAAAGAAAGAGAGAGGAGGCGAGAAAGTGGGAGGGGAAGGAGAAAGTGTCACGGAAGTTTGGAGACGTTTGGAAGAGGACGTAGTTGTAAACAAAAACGCGAAAAATATGGTGCTAAGGTGCGCGCGCGCCTGATAGCTTTTGGCGCTCTCCGCGCCCAATATTGCCTGCTTGGCTGGCAGGTTCGGTGACAGGCTTGTTTGCTCTTGAGTCTCCGTTGGTTCACTACTCGCTCGGGTTGGAATTGCCGCTCTTCTCGTTTTAAAGACATTTTTTTTTTTTTTTTGGAAAAAGGGGGGGGGGTTGTTTTGGTCGTTTATTTGGGTTGTTTCGTAGTCGGAGGTGTGAGGGTGAAGACGACATTTGAAATGACGCTTATGAAGCCCGTGCCGGTTTGGGAACGTGGTAGGGCCGCGTTGCTGCGTCGTTCATTCCGCAGGTGACTCGACTGAACACAATTGCAATCGGTGCCAGTTTCAGAAACGCGTCGCTTATTATGTTGGCTCTGATCACTTCGGGATTGGTTCCTTGGCGTTCTTATCGGGTAATGCCGCAGTCTGATTGGCCGAGGAGCGACAATGAGATGCAGGGAACTCGCCACGCCCTGCGTTTCTTTGGATGGATGGATGAACGGACGCTGCCGAAGCCTTTAAATCGGGCGGCGGCTTGCGCCATCTATAGCCAAAGGAAAGCACAGAGGGTGCCCCCATCCCGGAACACTTTCTGGTCTACCTGTATTTTGTGCGTTATTCTTTTACCTTGGACTCGGAAATAATTCTGACGATGTTACGAGTGACCGTTCCTCGTATGTAGTGCGTAGATTTGGTCTCGCAAATACTGCAAAACCTCCAGTCTACAGTTGTACGCAGGTCGGACTTGTTGCGGGGCTGCCTTATAGATGGCGCCAGTGTACCGGTTTATTATCTCGACGTAGACGGTAATAGGCGGTTGCAGCGATATCGATCACACTTATATGCAAATGTGTGAACCAGATGTAACACGGTTTAAACCTTTCGATTACTGTAAATAAATTTATTTTCGCGGTCTCAATAGTTCGCGAACTTTTGCGAAGTGTGGATTACGGGATTATTTCCGGGGCACAAAATGTCGCGATTGGGAGTGGTATGCTATGTATTCGTTACCATACGAGATGATGCACTTGTTTATACCCACTTTCGCGATATATACTTTTTTCTTTCTTCCGTTTTTTTTTTTCATGTCGCGAAATTTCCGACAGAGACCTTTGCGGAAATTAAGTCGTTTACAGTATATTACCAGTGCGGCAGCGTTCCTTAGCGTGGATTTATTACGTGTATATTAAATCTACGTGAGCCTTGCTTTATAGCGCGAATTTATACTAAATGCATAAAATAACTCACGTTTAGAGTGCCGATATAAGACGTTTAAGAAAGTTAAGGCCTCACCGTCAGCACCGCTCGAATACCAAGTTTTAGGAACTTATAAATCCAACTTTTAACGCTCAACGTCTGAACAGAATACGAATCTATACGAGTTAAAGTAACGCGTCCTCCGTAATTTTGTTCTTAAATTCTTTATGAACTTCTTTATAGCCCGTGTTTCTCTGGGTATATCAACACCGGTGGTCGCCTGTTCCGCAGTCGCCTTCGATCGTTTCTCGCGACCATAAAACAATATGACCCCATAAAGGTCCCTATCTGGAGTTTGCCGCGCACGCACACTAAACCACCGCTATCAAATGTCCCCACACCTGCCGTAAAGTATGCCACCCTCGACCGTTTAAGTTAGTCCTTCCTAAATCCGATATGCCACCGCGCGGTGCCGAGATTATTCCGGCATGACCCTTCAGCCACGCGAGCACTTTTGGGATGTAGTACACCGGAAAGCACCCAACAGATAAACCCTATCTGGCACGGCTTATCTATGGGCGCCACGAGCCAACACCAGCTATGCGAGTAGAAACGAAGAGAGAGAGAGAGAGAGAGAGAGGAAGAGAGAGGGAGGAGGGGAAGAGAAGAAGGCGCGAGGGGATATCAGAATTCCGAGCTCTGGTCACAGTGATTAGCGCGTAGACGCAAAGCTAGCTAGCTGCTTTTGTCTCGAGTCACTCTTCGATCGGGCACGAACGCGAGTGAGAAGAGGCCAAGGCAGCTTTGCATCTAGCCATTGATCATTCCTGTCAAAGCTGGACGCTCTGGCGTCCCCTCGCTTTCTTAACACCTCCTCTTCCTCAATTTCTACCCGCATACTTCGTTTCATCCTTCAAGACCGACGACCAGTTGCGCCTTCCCCTTTTTTCCCCGCTTCCTCCTCTTCCCTCTTCTACCCATCCCACCGTTGCCTGTTTCCTCCTCCCCCAGGGTGAGGAGGGTTTTCTGCCTTGCAGAATCTCGTGTCTGGTCGTCGGCCTTTAAGTCCGGATGCAGTGGATGCTACGAGCTGATGGGACCAGTCATACGGCGTGAAAAGGGCGCCAACGTCGTCGTGTTTCTGCGCGTGTTCCATCATCGCTGAACCCGTCGGTGACTCGCGCTTTTGACACTTTGATTGGTCCCATCGGCTCGTAGCGCCTAAAGTCACGCGAAGGTGGAGGCAACTCGGCGATAGACGTATTCCAAAACTCGAAGCGCCTCATCGCGGCGGAATGCCACGTTATGCATTGTGGAAATCAGTGGGAAGCGAAATCCATAATCGCTCCGCTCCTGAGGTTCCCAGAATACGACGCTCCCGGTGACAGATTTATGGATTGATAAGACATGAGGCCCATCCGAACGCTAACGCTGCGCTCGTGGCCAATCTGTGCGCTCGATCTGATTGTGATGACGTCACAATGTTAGTTCACGTGCTTTGAGTATTCTTGGTGGTGTAGTCTCTGGACAATGGAGGGTGTATGGGGATTTAAAAAGAAAAGATAAACAAAACGGACACATCGCATTACCTATATATATATATATACTGTATATATAAATATATAGATATAGCCCTACGGGTAATTAAAGATGCGCGGATAGTGGCACAAGTCGAATGACGCTGTGCCATTCACATCCTTTACAGTGCGCGGGTAAAACAGGACAACCGAGTTTTTTAACATGAAATAGTTTTTCGTAGATCGTTCCCATACCTTCAATAACAATGGAGCGTTGTACGGAGCCTTTTTTGCACATCCGATACGGTACGAGGGGCCCTCCGGTACGAACTGCGCATGCGCTACCGCATGAGACTCGCACATGCGCAGTGCGTACGGGAGGGCCTTTCGTACCGTATCGGATGGGCAAAAACGGTTTCCTAAAACTCTCTAATACCCGATAACGATACGATGCACGCACAAAGGCGTCGGTGGAGTATCGGCTATCAGAGCGATGTACTGAAAACTTCCTTGTGTTGAAGCTAAGAATGACATTGTGTGGCTGTATGTACCGTGCTATTCGATTCGACCGAGCAAACAAACAAATTATTCCTTAGTTGTTTAGACAGCAGGAGTATAGTGTGCAAGAGTATGACGACATTGTTACCCACTGTAGATGAGAGATCTAGCCAATGCAGTACTACCTGGGGTCTTTAACGGGAATCTTTGATTCGAGCCACTAATCTCACACCCCTACTATGCGTTTTCCGAGAAAAAGAAAAGAGAAACGATTTGAGCTAACGTAAGTGTAGGAACCAGCCATAGAGCGTTCTTAACGGCAGTGCAAGCATTCACTAGTCAGTAATCTTATGAATTGAGTCTCATCGCAGGTTCTATTCTTCGTGTGTTTGTTTTTATCGCCTTTTGGAATTTCCTATGGCTTTGTTTAGTTAGTGCTAGTTGTTTTTGCTGCTTATTCTTCGTTAACGTTTTACCCCGCAGTACGGCGCTATTGTACGCGCAAAGATTCGCCTTATCTTTGTCATCCAGTCCTATGTGCACACGAAAGAAATAAAATTTCGAATCCGCGCTTTAAATTTATTCCCGGAAGAGAAGTGAAGTTCAAGAACAGCGCGTCCGTCTGCGTTGAGCGAAACTAAATCAGAAGAATGACGTCAATTGAATAGGGCATGCCCAACTTTGTCTGGCATCAAAAGGTTCGAGAGAAAAAAAAAGCGTGGGCTCCCGAGACTTTCCCATTTCCCAATTGGCACCGATTCTCCGTCGACGTAAAGAGCGCTATAGACAGCAGTGACGCGCTCCAGCGAACGGCAAAGATCTCGTCTATCGATTGCTTCTCTCTCGTTCTCTCTCTCGTTCTCTCTCTCTTACTCTCTCTCTCTCTCTTACTTTCTCTTCAGCTGTTCCATCACTGTCTCTGGAGATACGGTTTCTGTGTGCTTCGAGGCCTGTGATCTGGTCCCACTACGCGAACATCAAACAAACAGTCCGTGAACATAAAGTGAAAAGTATGCTCGTTGGTAACCGGATCACGCCTCTCGTTGGATCGAACTATGTATAAAAGGAAACAGTAGCGCGCTTGAAACGGATCCCTCCGGAACCCCAAATAAAATCTTTGTTTTCACAAGTACGTGACGAGTGTGAACTAAAAACAAAAATGCTTTATCCTTAAAAAAAGAAAAAATGTACGGTGTGTGTAGTTTTTTTTGCGAAACACTTGAAAAAGCCAATAGATGCTTCTCAGAAGTGCGCGCCATCTAGTAGCAGCTGCGCCAATTAATCCGAATCCGCCATTATATGGGCACGTACTCTGAGCATGTATTGGGCACGAGCGCCGTGTCAGCGTTCGGTGAAGACTCGTATCCAATCACACGCGTCCTGCCCAAGAAATGGCGACCGACAACGTTGCTCGGTGGACTTTTGAAAAGGGTTTATTGCCGCGTTGTATACAGGGGGAGCTCGGCGGAGGAAGCAGTCACTTCAGACATTGTAGAGTACGGCACCTCACTCTCATAAGCACACATTTCTGATACGCAAGTTTTGCGCGTCGTCGGCTCAAGGAGCGTCGTAACACTGTCGTCCACACCTGCACAAACACTAGTGTTTTTGCCAGCCTGTAAAACAACGTTGCAATTCGAAGGATACGGACTTTTAGCAAACCGTTACCGTGTTCCGCGTACTGCACTACTGGAGCCTTACCGTGACGGCGCTAAAGTCCCTCCCCGCGGTACCGCGGGTGTTTCCGAAGGTTACTTTCTGGCATGCTGGTGACGCTCGAACGTTTGCCAGCAGCGTTTGTCGTTCGAGTGTGACTGCGGTCACTGACGGCTTTAAAGCCGGTGTCACACTGCTCACGCATCATACAAAAGACAGTCTGCAAACACAAGTCACCGCAATATCCGTGGTTCGAATGCCACGCGCCAATCTTTATCCTTCGACTCATTGGCATGCGGCACTCGAAGCGCGAATCTCGCGGTGACTCGCGGTTGAATGTGTTTGCGGACTGTGTTTTGTATGACGTATTATCAGTGTGACCCACGGCTTAGGGACGCAGAGGGTGTCTATTCCTCGGCCGATAACCCTATCCCATTGGAAGCGGAGCGATGAAAGGGCCTCTCCGTCCTAAGAATAGTAGTCGCAGGTCTTCACGCCTCGTGCAATTTTGCGTACCTTCAATAGACCATTTGCTATATTACCGCATCAGGGAGAATGCAGGGATTGGTGTTCCACGCGCCACACGCGCACGCCTTCCCTGTATAAAAGATTCGAAGTAAATAACCAAAATAAAGCGTTGACGAACGCGCGTGCAAGATACCATTTCTTTTAGGTATTTGCTTTAGAAAAATTAGTACTGCTGAGGCCAGCGCGTGCGGCGCGTGGAACACCAATCCCTGCATTCTCCTTGATGCTTGGGTAAAATAGCAATAGGTCTACTACGCTGCCAATTATTATCGAACCTAGATAAGTAAGATTTCATCAGGAAATTAATTCGAGAAATTCTGATTTCGATAAACACCTTTCCATTTCGTCACTCGTCCAGGCCTGTGACGTAGCAAGATACCACAGCCACTAATCGTGACGTCACGTCCTTTTGGGGTTCTCCTCCTTACCAAACATCGGGCCGCTCTCCCTGTCGTTTGTGTTATTTTCTATTGTCCCTGTCTGTTTGCGCTTTTAAACCTTATAGCTCTCAGAAGCCCCGTCCCGCCAGGTGGGAGAGAACGCAATGTAAAGATGGCGAGGAGAGCAGAGGGGACGGCATCCTGGTCCTTTTACGTCACGGCTCGTTTATCGAGTGAGTTGCAATACGGGAATTTCCCGCGCTGTATTCTTCGAATCGCGAGCTGAAATTTCGTGGACCCTTCCACAAGGAGGACCCTAATACCTGCTGTATCGTGCAAGTCACGCACGCGCTGCATGTAAACCGCGATGTCATATCTCGTTAACAGAAACTGTTGACACGTGCTGCGCTGCCGCGCAGCCGCGTCGTACTATATAACTAATCGCTTCCTGAATAAACGTCGTTGTTGGCTTGACACATCTCGACTGATACATGGTGTCAGAAGTGGGATGCCGTCCACGTCGGCGGTAGCTCAAAGTAACGACGCCAGTCACCGTAGCTATGGAACTACTCAAGCCACCGGAGCCACTGCTGCTGTCTGGGAACATCGCCAAAAACTGGGACCTGTTCAAGCAGAAATTCGAGCTCTTTCTGAGGGCAACTGAGCCAGCCAAGGAACCAAGGTCGGCATCTGTCAAGACCGCTCTCCTGCTGAGTGTAGCCGGGGATGACGCTTTGGAGGTATTCAACAATTTTGTGTTTGCCGAAAGCGAGAATAAGGAGGATTACGCGACGGTCGCACTCAAGTTTGAGGAGTACTGTAGACAACAGCAGAATGAGGTCTACGAGAGGTACATCTTTCGAACAAGAACGCAAGTTGAAGCAGAACCCTTCGAGCATTTTTTGCGTGAATTGAGGAAACAAGCACGCGGCTGTAACTTCGCGCAGTTGACCGACACAATGATTCGAGACCAGATTGTGTTCGGTACAAACAATTCAAAGTTAAGGGAGAAAATGCTCAAAGAAAAAGATCTAACGCTGCTCAAGGCTGAACAGATCTGTAAAGCAGCGGAAGTATCCGCCCAGCAGAACGAAGTGTGGGCGCAGGCGGAAAAACAAGTGGCGCTGGTGAAAACGAAGCAACATTACAAATGTGCCAAGTGCAACCGGCCGCACGAGCCAGGACGGTGTCCGGCATTTGGAAGGTCATGCTTCTTGTGCAGAGGTTCTAACCATTTTGCGGCTTGCTGCAAGAAAGGGCCGCAAGTCAAGGAAGTACGCGAAGACCACGATACCTTCGACATCCTCGACCTGAAGATAGACAGCGTCGGCAACCATGCGGACTGGATCATCCACGCAAAGGTGGCAGACCAGCCAGTCGTCTTGAAGGTGGACACGGGCTCCCAAGCTAACCTGCTGCCTTACTCGATCTATCGGAGGTGCAGGGACAAGGCGAACTTGAAACCGAGCGGCTCTGTGCTTCGATCATACAGCGGGGACGCCATCAAGCACATCGGGGTTGCAACTCTACGAGTGGTCATGGAAAATCGGTCCGGCGACATCGACTTCTTCATTGTCAAAAAAGGCAGCCAGGCACTACTCGGACTGCTAGCAAGTGAGGCGCTGGGACTTGTGTCGCGCTCGGTGAGTGTTGTGAACACCAGCAATACCGAGAAAATAGTGACAGAATTCCACCCGCTGTTTCGGGGTACCGGCTGCCTGGCACGTCAATATCGGATGGTCCTGCGAGATGACGCAACACCGGTAGTTCAACCGGCACGACGAGTACCTCTGGCGCTGCGAGAGCCTCTTCGAGAGGAGCTGGAGCGCATGGAACGAGCTGACATCATCCGCAAAGTCAATGGGCCAACGGACTGGGTAAGTCCATTGGTCATTGTACGAAAAAAAGACGGAAACCTACGCGTGTGTATGGACCCCAGGCGCATTAACGAGTGTCTAAAGCGCGAGCACTATCAGATGCCTAAGCGGGAAGACATTGAGGCCGAACTAGCAGGAGCTAAATATTTTTCACGCCTCGACGCGAACTCTGGGTTTCACCAAATTCCCTTGGATGAGGATACCTCGGCTATTTGCACGTTCGGTACGCCTTTTGGTCGCTACCAGTTTTTAAGACTTCCATTCGGGATTGCGTCGGCACCCGAGGTGTTCCAAAAACTCTAAGCGAGATATTTGATCCGTCCCCAGGGGTGCGCGTATACATTGACGATATTTTGATCTGGGGATCCACTAAAGAAGAGCACGATTCACGCCTCAAGAACGCACTGCAGTTAGCCAGTCGGGCGGGTTTGACATTCAACGCCGCGAAATGCAAGTTTGGGCTAACTGAGATCGAATTTCTCGGTGACGTCATAAGCCAAGAAGGAATAAGGCCGAGCTCGGCATTGATCACGTCACTGGGGGAGATGTCGTGCCCTACAGAAAAGACAGCGGTGCATAGAATGCTCGGAGTCGTCAATTACTTTGGGAAGTACCTTCCGAATTTGGCAGGAAAAACAGAACTTCTGCGCAGTCTTATAAAAAAAGAAACAGTTTTTGAATGGACAGACAACCACGCCAAAGAATGGAAAGATATCTGCCTAATGCTTACCAGCACGCCCGTGTTGGCTATCTTTGATCCAGCCAGAGATACGAAGATCTCGTCAGATGCATCAAGGAATGGATTAGGGTCTGCACTTCTGCAGCGTCATGGTGACAGCTGGCGGCCGGTCGCCTACGCATCACGCGTTATGACTGACGCAGAACAGAGGTACTCGCAAATAGAAAAGGAAACGATGGGCATCACGTTCGGCTGCGAGAAGTTTCATCACTTCGTGTACGGGCGAAAGATTGCGATTGAAACCGACCACCGTCCACTGTTAGCAATTGCCTCAAAAGGAATCGGTGATATGCCCCCGAGACTTCAGCGTTTCTTTCTGCGTTTACTGATGTACGATTATACCCTTCAATTCGTACCAGGAAAACTGCTACTGCTGGCCGACATGCTATCAAGGTCGTCACCAGTTACCACAAAGGACACCGCCGGCTCTACAGAAGACGTGGAAGTCCACGCAGTGAGCGTCGTCTCAGACTTGGTAAGCAAGAAAACCCTGGATCGCCTTGCTGAGGCGACCGCGAAGGACGCAGACCTGCAGTCAGTCATTTGTTACATGAACGGTCAGGGTGACATTGACGGCAGGCTGAAACCTTTTGTGTCCGAGTTGTCACTGGTTCAAGGAATAGTATTGAAGGGTAGCAAAGTTGTGGTCCCGAAGTCCATGAGACCGGAGATGCTCCAACGTATTCATGAAGGTCATTTGGGAATTAACAAGTGCAAATCGAGAGCCCGACGTTTGGTGTTTTGGCCAGGACTCAACTCGGACATCGAAACTCTGCTACAAGGGTGCTCAGTATGCCGAAAGTATACGTACAAGCAGCAAAGTGAACCCCTCATATTAAGGCCAGCACCGAATCATGCTTGGTACAGAGTGGGTGTTGATCTTTTCCAGCATGGCGGAAGTTCGTATCTTTGTGTATTTGACGCGCATTCGAACTTTCCGGAAGTAGAAAAGCTGACGGACACCACGGCATGTTCTGTTATTGCAAAGTTGAGCTCTATTTTTTCAAGATACGGAATTCCACTAGAGGTCTGCAGCGATAACGGGCCCCAGTTTTCGTCTCATGAGTTCGCTGTTTTTGCGTCCAGATACGACTTCAAGCATGTGACGTCGAGCCCGGAGTTTCCCAGGTCGAACGGACTCGCCGAGAAAGGGGTGCAAATCGTCAAGCGGATCTTGAAGAAAACTGAGGAGGCCCATGAAGACTTCTGGCTGGGGCTACTGGGCTATCGATCTGCCCCCCTGGAGGATGGTCGGTCACCAGGAGAGCTGTTACAAGGCAGGAGGCTACGTAGTCGAATCCCGGACTTCAGTCATCAACCAAGCAGGCGTGTTTTTAAACACCGGCAGCTCGACACCCGAGGCAAGAACCTACCCGACCTCAAGAAAGGCGAAGTCGTGAGGGTGAGAGACAGAGACAAAGCATGGACTCGTAGAGCTCGGGTCTTGGGATCAGCCGCGCCAAGATCATATCGGGTGGTTACCAAAGACAACAAGCTGCTGCGACGCAACCGGCAACATCTTCTTGCAACACGTGAGCCGCTTCAACAAGAAACTGCTGAAAGTGACGACTCGGACAGCGGGGATTCAACCGAAGAACTGAGAGCGACACCGGCCTCCTTGCCCACAAGACCGCCTACGCCGGGTTTGCACGACCACCCCCGACGCCGGTCCCAAGACGGTCCACAAGGCACACCCGTCAACCAGAGCGCCTGCAATACGACAGCAATTTCAACCAAGTGCATCCCATCTACCATTGGAGCTCCTAATGTTATTTATGAAACAAAGGAAAATGTATCGTGCAAGTCACGCACGCGCTGCATGTAAACCGCGATGTCATATCTCGTTAACAGAAACTGTTGACACGTGCTGCGCTGCCGCGCAGCCGCGTCGTACTATATAACTAATCGCTTCCTGAATAAACGTCGTTGTTGGCTTGACACATCTCGACTG